>JAHHUM010001609.1:0-55267 GCA_036173005.1 Crenichthys baileyi | reverse complement strand
AGATATTATGTTCAGTAAGCCACATTTAATTGTTTTATTTATTTTCAGAGAAACTAAATTTTATGTTTTCATTAGCCGTAAGCCATAACTGTGTGTAATGTGAGAGATTTCCAGTCAAATACGGAAAAATCTATTTTTGGGCAAACCTCTTTCAGTCCAGTTCCATCTCCTGCATAGATGCAGTATAAATAAAAGATTAGTCTTTCCACCTGAGTGTTACACACTCCTCTGTGTACGATTTCAAAGACACACAAACAGTTCTTAGCATTTCTGTTGTAAAAAAAACCCCATCTAGTTTAACCTCAACTGAATTTAAAAGATAAAAAAAGAAGGAAAATAAAATAAAACAGAATCCCAGTGAGAAATATAGTGTTTTTGGACTTCAGAACTTTTTCTTGCTGAACCTCAGCCAATAGTCAGCTCCTTAAAGGATGTAGAAAAAAAAAAGAAAACTCCCTAAATCTCTGCTATGGATGCATCATTCTGTCCATCTCAGCCATCCTATTCTTTTATCATATCTGCTGACGTAAATTACACACAGCAAGACATAACTGTCTTCACTGGCATCATCCCAAGAGTCTTGAGCATAGTAAAAATAATTTTTTTTTTTTTTTTCTCAGTCTGCTACTGAACATTAGAGGGATCTTGGTGTACTTTAATTAATTTTAATGGCTGGCTAAGTCTGCATAAGTACTTTATGAAAGAAATCAGAGAGATTTAAGTGTGTGAAACAAAACTGAGTTCCTAATGTTCTGTCTGGACTTGTGATGATTAATTGTCAAACCTTGCCTTAATCAGAAGATCACATTTTAAGATGTTTTTGATGTCATTGTTTATTGAGCAATGATGAAGTCAAAATGGAAAAGCTTTGTGTGAAAAACAAAGCACACCCTAAAATTTTGTATCTACTAGAATCACTTTTAGTAATAGGACCATGAAGTAGACACTGTTTCTTTGTCAGTATAATAGAATTTTTCTTATCTAAGTGGGAGAGAAATTAACTCACAATAAGAGAAATCCGGACTTTGTCTTTATAAGTTTTATTCAAAGGCATTTCTGCATTTGAAGACCCTCTCATTGACGAGTCAGTGAAACAGAGCCCAGAGCACAGTTTACAGACAATATTTAAACAGTATGTGGGTGTTACCTCAACTTAAAAGAGTTTGGAGACATGGTCCTCTAGACCCCACCTGGGGTCAGAGGTAACAATATTATTTAGATAAATAGATGTCTAGATCTAGATAAAAGAATTTCCATAACATCAGTCACTCTTCTTTGCAACACTATTTGTGTTCATTTCAATTAGATTGAGATGTGGCCTTTGATTAGATTGGGCCATTGCAACACCTTGATACTTTTCTTTTTCAGTCATTCTGAAATATTTTTCTGTTCATGACCCAGTTTGGACCCACTTTTAGCTGTTAGGTTTATGACCTCATATTTGGTTTTGAAATACTTTGATATGCAGATGAGTTCATAGTTAACTCACTGACAGTCAGTTTCCCATTTTCTGTGGCTGCAAAACATTTGAAATTGTAATCTTCCACCTCTACGCTTGTTGGTTGTTATAAGGTGCTTGTGCTTGTGCTGTGTTTGGTTTTCTTCAAACATGCAACATGCATTATGGCCAAACATGTACTTTAGTCTCATCTATCTTAAGGGCATTGTTCCACAATTTAAACAATTCATTCAGATGCAATTTTGCAAATCTAGGTTGCGCTGCTAGGTTGTTAGATATTCTTTAGCGAAAGAAGGTTTTCTTTGGCAAAACATTCTAAACAAGCAATACGTGTTCAGTCTCTTTTAATTGTACCATCATGAATTTTATCAATTCACATACCAAGGCCTGTAAAGTCTGATGTGGAGCTCTGAAGGTTTTTTTGCAAACTCTATGACTGTTGTACAGTCTGATCTTGGGTGCATTTATTGAATGACTAGAAAGAATGGTAGCTGTCCTAAATGCATTCATAACAGAATAATGAGCAATTTGTCTTTGATGGTTCTGTATTTGCTGCACTTTTCAATTTTCTTCTGTTTTGCCAAGTTTGCAGGGTTGGATTGAAAGAACCCTCATACTGTGTACAACATTTTTTTCTCAGTGGCTGTTACTGCTTCCTCAACAAGACAGCTGATTGCCTGACAGAGTTCAGGAAATAATCTAAGAGTAAGCTGACTGTCCAGAGCCTGCAGGGTCCTTTGCAATAACATATCCCATACTAATACCTACCCCAGGTTGGCTTGGAATTTATATGTGCAGTGATGTAAATATGACCCTTGTTTACCACATAACCTAATCCTTGAACTTTATTTTGAAGTGTAGCTATGTTTACCTTCAACCTTATAATCACCATTCTCCTCCAACCCATTTCCATGTTCTCAACCTCCTCTTTTATGCTTTATGCAACCTCTCCCTCACCTCTCCCTCACTTCTACCCCACACATTCTTTCCAGTGACCTGACTGTGTGGACACAATATGCTGTGGCCTGAATGCAAATAATGCCTAAAATCGGAAGCTCATTAATGAAAGATTAGGGATTTACTGAATAGCCAAAGCAAGCTCTCATTCTGTGCCCAAAACAGCAAACACAAAGGGACCAAGCATCGGCCCTTACAGCAGGATGAAAGATTATAGCAGGGTTTTGTAGACACACCCCCAATCAGACTTTTTGACTTCTCTTCGAAGCAGGAGAAAGTTTTTTTTCTTTGTTTGTTTTAAATAAATAATGGAAGAAAACATTTAGGTTCAGTTATTGTCTAATGGTATGTTACCTTTTAGTGTTCTACTTTGATTTCATAAACATGCATAGTTATCCATGGAAGGCAAGTGTAGGGCATGGACTAGCAGTTATTGCTCTGTGAAAACTTAGCAGGAGGTCAGAATAAAATGTATAACATCAGAGGGACCTAATTGGTTTGCTGAACAGTAAGAACTAGACACCTTTGTTCCCTTAGCTTTATTTAGATATGCCCTTGATTAGGTGAGTAAAGAAAGGGGAGGGACAGTGATCATGTTTATTGAAAAGGGGGTCATACCATTAGTGTAGATTTTACAAGGTGATAGAAGAGGACCTCCTCGTCCATATGTACACAGTTCCCAGCGTGAGAGGAAAAGCCTGGGGCCTCCAACTCAAACAGGTATTAAATAGATGGTGGAATTAACAGGAGCCCTGTATGCAGGAAAATGGTAACCGGTTAGTGTCTGCTTGTTGTTTCAATTAAAAAAAGCACAGATACATATATGCACATCCTGCAGCAAAGGTGTATGGATTGTGCTCCAAATGTATTAATACCCCTCAAACATTTCTGCATTTTGTCACATTACAACTACAAAACTCTATGTATTATATTGTATTAGACCTACGCAAAGTAATCATAACTGCAAAGTGGAACAAAAAGGATACAGGGTTTTCAAAATTGTTTGTAAATTAAACTCTGTAAGGTGTAGTCTACATTTTACTGTAGATTTAACCCTGTAGTCCAGTACCCCTAAATAAAATCCAGTGGAACAAATTGATTTCAGAATGACCTAATTAGGAGCTAGAGTCCACCCGTGTGTAACTTCATCTCAGTATAAATCCAGATATTCTATGAAGCGCTCAGAGGTTTTCGGAGCACAGCAGACATATCAGGGATAAATCTGTGGAGAAGATTAAAGCAGCTTTAGGTTATAAAACAATATCCCAGACTTTGAACATCTCATACAGCATTGTTTAAGCCTTCATCTAAAAATATAAAGAGTATGTTACAACTGCAAACATACAATGTCAAGCCCATTTACCTATAATGACAGGCCAGGCAAAGAGAGTATAATATCCAGAGAAGCAGTGAAGATGCCCATTAAAACGCTGGAGGAGCTAAGGAGATCCAACGCTCAGGTGGGAGAATATGTCTATAGAACAACTGTAATTTGTTTACTCCACAAACCTTTAAGGAGGTGTGACAAAAAAACGATTTTTTTTTGAGAAATCCATAAAAAATCCCTTTAAACATTTGACAGATGGCATTTAGGGGACACAACATACATGTGATAGAGGAGTTGCTGGTTAGATGAGACAAAATCAGAGCTTTTTGGTGTACCCGTAAAATACCATGTGTGGCAGAAAAAATGGAATCTCTGTATCCCCACAGTGTATCATGGTGGTGACAGTATCATGGTGTGGGGATGCATCTGCCAGCAAGACAATGAAACCTAAAATACAGCCAGAGCTACAATGAAATGGTTTAGATCAGAGGATAAGCATGTGTTAGAATGATGCAGTCCAGAGCCAAATCCAGTCCAAAAAGAGAATATGTGGCAAGAGTTAGTAACTGAAAAAGTTCTGCGGTGGCAAGGCTTCGGGGGTGGATGAGATCCACCCTGAGTACCTCAAATCTCTGGATGTTGTGGGGCTATTATGTTTGACAAGCCTCTTCAAGATTCTGTGGCAGTTGGGGACAGTGCCTCTGGACTGGCAGACTGGGGTGGTGGTCCCCCTTCATAAGAAGGGTGACCGGAGGGTGTGTTCCAACTACAGGGGGATCACACTCCTCAGCCTCCCTGGTAAGGCCTATGCCAGGGTATTGGAGAGGAGAGTCCGGCCGATAGTCGAACCTCGGCTTCAAGAGGAGCAGTGTGGTTTTCGTCCCGGCCGTGGAACACTGGACCAGCTCTATACCCTCTACAGGGTACTCGAGGGTTCATGGGAGTTTGCCCAAACGGGTTTCACATGGTTTTTTTTTGGACCTGGAGAAAAGCATTCGACTGTGTCCCTCGTGATTTCTTGTGGGGGGTGCTCCAGGAGTATTGAATCGGGGGCCCTTTATTAGGGGCCATCCGGTACCTGTACGAGCGGAGCAGGAGTTTGGTCCGCATTGCCGGCACTAAGACCTGTTCCCGGTGCATGTTGGACTCCGGGAGGGCTGCCCCTTTATCCCCCGGTCCTGTTCAAATTTTTAGGACAGGATTTCTAGATGCAGCCAAGGGCCGGAGGGGGTCTGGTTTTTGGGGCCCCGGTTTTTCGTCTCTTCTTTTTTGCAGATGACGGGTCCTGCTGGCCCCCTCTAGCCAAGACCTACAGCATGGTGGGGGGGGGTTCGCAGCCGAGTGTGAAGGGGGCTGGGATAAGATCAGCTCCTCCAAGTCAGAGGCATGGGACTCAACCGGAAAAAGGGGGGGCTTGTCCTCTTCAGGTTGGAGGGGATTTCCTGCCTCAAGTGGAGGAGTTCAAGTATCTCGGGGTCTTGTTCACAAGGAGGGAAGAATGGAGCGGGAGATCGACAGACGGGGAAGGGGGTGGGCTGCCGCAGTAATGAGGGCACTGGTGCGTTCCGTTGTGGTGAAGAGAGAGCTGGACCAAAAAGCGAAGCTCTCGATTTACCGGTCGGTCTACGTTCCTACCCTCACCTATGGCCATGAACTTTGGTCATGACCGAAAGAACGAGATCCCGGATACAAGCGGCTGAAATGGTTTTCCTCCGTAGGGGGGGCCGGGCACTCTCTTAGAGATAGGGTGAGGAGGTCGGCCTTTCGGGAGGGGCTCGGGGAGACAGCCGCTGCTTCCCCACATCGAAGGGAGCCAGTTGAGGGGGCTCGGGCATCTATACCGGATGCCTCTGGGACCCTTCCTCGGGAGGTGTTCCAGGCGCGTCCCACCGGGGGGAGGCCCAGGGACGGCCAGGACACGCTGGAGGGACTATGTCTCTCAGCTGCCCTGGGAAAGCCTTGGGCTCCCCCTGGAGGAGCTGGAGGAGGTGTCTGGGGAGAGGGACCTCTGGGTGTCTCTTCTGAGTCTGCTGCCCCCGCGACCCGGTCCCGGATTAAGCGGAAGACGACGAGTACGAGTACGAGTTAGTAACTGATATTCACAGATGCTCTCCAGCCAATGTGACTGAAACTATTTTGCAAAAAAGAAAAAGAATTGGCAAAATGTTTTTATTTTCTTAATTATTGGAATGTACTTACAGACTTTCAGAAACGATGTTCTAAAAAAATACCCATGCCACATTTTTTGTTTTTCCTCTTCTTAAAAACCATGTCACATTTTCCTTTCACTTTATAATTATGCTACACTTTGAGCTGTTTCATCACATATTTTTCAAGTAAAATTTATCAAAGTGTATGGTTGAAAACAAAATCTGAAAAGGTTCAAGATGTGTAAATACATTTGCAAGGCATTGCATAACTACATTTCCAAGAAAACAAAAAAAATAAAACTATTGAAAGACAATATTTGTTCTTAGGAAAGGCAAGTTAAAAAGCCCATTCTTGTAAATTAAATCCCACTAACATGGCTTTGAAGTGGAATTGCTTCCTGCTACATTCTGCAGCGAACATGTGGTGAGATGCAGGATAATGGCCTCTCCTTCAAAGTACCTCAGCCATCAGTTGTTCTAATCATCCTCACTAAGTGGCAATTTACGCAATTATCCCCAAATTTCTCTACTTTTACAGTAAGTGGTTTTTCGAACCACTTTGTTATCCAGCACAGTATGTCCACTTCCACTTTGGGAGGCAGAGAGATCCAGTCTGTGACTTGATTGTATTGATTACAAGTATCATATTTAGTCTAAGACTTTTTCCTGTTGGCAAACAATGATGGTAAGATATCCATTTTGAGGAAATGCTTAATATTTATCTGAGGAACACTTTGTTGTATTGTTGTAACATAGAGACCATTTTATCTAGAGTTTTTTATGTTTACCTTATGGGTACCACTCCTCTCCACTCCATGCATTTCAAGCCATGATTGTCTCTGTTAACAACTGCAAACAACTTCATTTTTTACAGCTGACTGACAGCTTTACAACCGGTGGCAGAGGAGTGGTACCCTACACTCAATAGAATTGGAGAAAATACCACGCTTTCACTAGTGGTAAAAGAAAGAGTTAAAACCACTGGAATGACATAGTGTTAATATTTTGTATTACAAAACCGTTGAAAACCATGAAACCAGATACAAGCCCATGGCTTTTGTGTAGTAGTCTATATTGCACTATACAAAGTGAGAAAGCAAATTAACTGGATTAATTCGTAATCTTTGGAAAGTATAGTAAGGTAACAAAACACAATTAATGTATGAAGAAAGTGTCTATACTATTCACACTACATTCCCATTTAGTTACATACAAAAGCAACAGACAATTCCTATTATTGCTATATCAATGTCCAATTGTATGTGGTAGGTAAATCTGCTAATTGCCTTTTCGTTTGCATATTTAGTAGAATAAAGTTTTTTACAGGATATTTACTGTGAAAGAGTCTGGTAGGACAAAAATAAATCCCATTACTTGATTGATTGAGATGCAAAGATGATCGCTGAAACAAGTGTGAAATGTGTAATTTTTGTGTGAAATGTCATTATCAGATGAGCAACGCTTTGCTTAGTTCATTTGCACATTGAGCTGAAAATCTAGCCCGTGGGTCTGGAGAGAGTTTGGCAAACACTTCTCAACATCTAGGTGTCCATATCAGTGTGTCTGTTACTGGTGGGTGTGTGTGAGTGTGTGTGTCTGTGTGTCTGTCTAACTAATCGTTCGCAGAGAATGTGAGTCATAGGACTACATTCCTCTCTTCTTGTCGTTTGTCATTTCCCAGCTGTGGCCTGTCCATACGCTATTGAGGCAAGAGGAACATTGTTTAGCTGCTTACATTTTTCAGACGTTCAGAGAAGAACTGCAGACACCCCCATATTTAATTTAGATTTTCATGATAAGGCCTAAGCACTGAAGGTGGCTTTTTGTCATTTATGTATTGTTCCTCCAAATAAAAAGGATTTTTGAGACCCAAAATATACACAATAATTCATGAAAATGTTTCACACTGACCAGATCTGGTGATTTTCTTCATTCAATAATTTTTACTGGTGAAAATAAATGGATAAAAAAAGTTGTATCCCTGTAAGTAATATTGTCATGAAACACAGTCATGAAACACACCTGTATGTTCTGATATTTGTCTTTTCCTTCCCTTAACTACACCAGTCTCCAACTGTTTAGATAACAGATAAAGCATTTTTTTCTTTTATTTTTTTTTCTGTTTATCATTAATTAGAAACAGCAATTAGGTTATCCAAACGAAGTCAAAGTCAACATGGTTAATATTACTATGACCCAGAGTATGTTACTTTGTTCATTTTGTGTGGCAAAATTCACATCAATCTTTGGAAAATTTCTAATAATCAGCTATCAGCCCTCTCCTTTTACCAAAATTTAGGAGGTTTTGTGAACAAATAGACTTTGGATCAATATTCAAAACCTTAAAGAAAATCAGTCTCCTGTTACCACACATTCAACAGGAGCTCTGTTGGATGGAGATCTGTTGAGTGTGAAGGCCACTGGAGAACTCTGAACTCGTTATGTTTTAAAAATCAGTTTAAATGATTTAAGATTTGTGAGTTGATGCATCATCCTTCTAGTAGCATCCATCAAAAGATGAGTACACTGTGGTCATAAAAAAGAAGAAAATGAACAGAAATAAAACCCAGATAGACTGTGGCATTTAAACCATGGATGATTGGTACTAAGAGGCCCAAAGTCTGCCTAGAAAATATCCCCCACACCATTTCACCACCACCAGCAGCCTCAACAATTTTACAAAACAGAATTGATCCATGATTTCATGTTATTTTACAATACCAGCATGCTGCTACTGAAACTTAGAGTTATCAGACCAGGCCACATTTTCCCAACCTGTTATTGGACAATTAATGTAAGCCTTTGTGAATTGTGGCCTCAGTATCCTATTCTTAGCTGACAGGAGTGGCACCCGGTGTAATATTTTGCTGTAGCCCATCTGGTTCAAGGTTCATCATATTGTTCATTCAAAGATGGCATTCTGCATACCTTCGTTGAAACAAATGGTTGTTTGAGGTGCCGTTGCCTTGCTGTCATCTTGAAACCAGTCTGCCCATTTTCGCATGAAAATCTCAGCTGATGAGCAGTTTCTAAAATTCAGACTAGCCCATCTGGCACCATGCAATGTTCAAAGTCAATTAAATCCCCTTTTTCCCTATTCTGATACTCTTTAGCAAGTTATCTTCACCATTTCTACATGAGTTACTGCAATGTGGGTTGACATTTCTGTCAACGAGAAGTTGAACAGGTGTATACAATATATCAGCTAGCTTTTTCTCCTTTCATAACAATATTTACCCCTATGCATTTAACATTTTTCACCCACTAGCTATGCATACCTTTAGTAAGTCTAGGTGTTATCCTGTGATGGTGGTGCTTTTAAACACCTTAATAGAAGCAAAGCATTTTTTTTTGTTTTGTTTTGCTTTTTGCATTATTTTTTGACATAAATTGCATAATAAACTACAACCATTTTATAAACCCGCATATTAACCCTTTCCCGGGCAAGTGACTATATTTGGTAACTTACTATATTAAAACAACCATCTCTATACTTTAGCTAAACAATTTTTACTAATTCACTAAAGGGATAAATAAAAACATTTTGGGGGAGTAATAATTAATTAACAATATGCTGGAATTCTCACATTAGACATGTGCAAGCCAAAGTCAAAGATGATTGCAATACAGAATAAAACAAAATAGGTTCTGGATTACAAATCACTATAGGTCCTATAGTGATTTGAGAAGGAAATAAAAATATAGGAAAGAAAGAAGGATAAAGAGAATAAAAGATAACATCCTAAATGTCTGCTTCTGCAGATGCGGAAAGGGAGAGCAAACAAAAAGTCCACTGTTAAATAATTTATATAGCATTACTAAGTAGGTAAATTGATTATTGTTTAAGTCTTATAGAACTTAGTATATAATTTTAAATAAAGCAATATAACTTATTATTATAAGTTTTGTAGAAGGGGTAGGAACAAATACTGTACCTCTTCCCACTCCATTTCAAATATGTAAATTACTAAAATTTTTTACTAACAAGGTACCACTAAAATATCGTTTAAATTGAAGGACCTGAACAGAGAAAAGCTAATTATCTCCATTTGTGTCATGCAGGACTCTTAGCCATATGATCACATATGACACATGAGTTGCCTCTCAGCTTCATGTCCCACATTACAGGAATTGATTTGGCTCCATAATCATAATAACATAATATGCTCAGTGTACTGCGCCGCACACTCCATCACTAAGGAGATTTTTATTTTGGGATCTTGTGGGAAATTAAGCCAGCTAGCTCCTGACTTAGCATGCAAACACACTGAACACACACACTTGTAACAATTCACCAATGGAGGAGACAGGTCTTTGTAACTGAAACTAGATATGCGGTAACGCATATGTGGGTTCATTCTTACAGCCAATATTTACCATCGTCCTTTTGAGGTGATACTTTTTTTCACCTTGGTATTGTTCTTTTCCACAACAAGTAAACTTGGGCTATTGCTCTTGTGTTTGCTTTAGCCCTCCCAGCAGAGTGAAATGGGTGCCATTTGAAGAGTGAATTACCAGTATTCATCAATATAGATTTTTTTTGTTACATTTTGTTACTAAAACTTATAGAAAAGGAATTTTATTTGGATTTTGTGTGATAGACCAACAAAAGTATACCCACCTTTAACTACAGTGAAAGAAGTCAAGTCTACTGTCTGTCTTTAACAGCTTTGCACATGTATAGACTGACATTTGTGCCCATTAATTTCAGCACAATAGCTCAAGCCCAGTCAGATGGGGTGGAGAGCCTCTGTGAATTTCAGCTTTTAGGTCTTGTCACAGTTGTATTTAGGACTGGACTTTGACTAGCCTATTGGACATCCTGACGGTGCTTTGAACTAAACTTTTCCACCTCTGGATGTATAATTACTGTCGTCGTCCTGCTGGGAGGTGAACTTTCATCTCAGTGTCAAGTCTTCTGCAGCCTCCAACACTGGTTCAGAATTGCCTTGTATTTAGCCATTATTCATGTTACTCCAACTCTGACCAGCTTAGTTGTTTCAACTGAAGAGAAACATACTGTACCTGCAGCATTTATCTGCCAACAGTGTTTAACCCTGGTGATGGTGTAATCAGGGTAATTTGCAGTTTTAGTTTTATTAGTGAGCCTGACTTTGTTGGACTTAAATTGTTGACCTGTTTTTTTCCTGCATAGCACCCTATGATTACTTTTATCAATAAATTTGAGCTAGCAAAAAAATTAAAATAAAATAACATTTTAATTTCTTTCATTACCTGCTTTGTCTAACGTTTTGAGTTGACATTGGAATAGCTGAGTTATAGATGTTAGGTGACAGAGCTGGCTTATAGGTAAGCTTGTGAATACACAGCACCCATCCTTCTGCTCACTCCGCTTAGAAACGTTTTATATTTTAGCTCTGTTTGTTGATTTTAGCCCATACTCAGGTTGTATCTCTTCCTTAAATTATATAAGAAAAGAGGCAAAACCAGCAAAAACATTTAGATTTGTGTGCAAGCATGGCAAATAAGACCTATATTTGTCAGACCAGCTCATTGAAGTGCATTTCATGTCTGCTGCTTAATTTGATAGTGCGGGAAAGCGAATTCCAGTCATTTCATCTCCTATGTCTCTTTTTCACTGTGGTAATAGAATTATTGATTATGCAAACTGATTCTAGGGTTCAAAACTAGGTTTCAAAACCACAACAAGAAAAACAAAACACAGGAAAAGAATTAATGAAGCAATGTTGTATATCAGAAAAAATATAAAATCAAAGGATATTTAAATGACACAACAATGCTGGTAAATAGGGATGTCTTGACTCGGCTGATAGAGGTTCAGTCCAATGTTACTAAAGTGGAAGAAACTAATGCTATGAATTGCCGTTAAAACTAAGTAGCTTTACAGTGTGTTAAAATAAGATTTCATCAGTATTCACTCACCAGTGACTTTAAAAATACCTTCTTCCTTTCTTGAGTTTAGTTTTTCCCAACCTATATTCCTGCAGGTCAGCCTCAATATGAAGCTCCAATATGTGTTAACTCGGTCAAGACAGTATCAACAACACATCACAAAAAACACTTATCTTTATCATTTGTTTCTAAAGATATATCCGACTTAACACATACAGCTACAGTCTTTAATAAACTCATGTCTTGCTTCCTCTGATGTCCTTTAGCCCATGAGGATTGAGCTAGGAGTCCTCAAGAATGCTGCTAATAGCTGATTTTTAGCTATAATTTACATTTTGCAAGGGTTTTATTATTTTGTTTCTGCATTAGTATTTAAAGCTGTATTTTTGTGTTCACTTTGGAGAAATCTCTTGCAATGTCAGTTGTGTTGAGCTAATAAAATCTTTGCTATTTGATTTATGTGTTTGCAAACAGTTGCTAGTTTGTAGCAATAATCCAATAATTTGCCAATAATCCTAATTGAGTGGTGGTTGAATAACTGCAGGTACAGCTGTGAGCATCAATAATTTTCATACATATGTCCAATCAGACCATTTATTCTGAATTCTTAACTTAGTACTCAACAGCTTTGTTTGTTGCCAGTGAGCAAGTGCGAGCAATAACAGATTGTGAATTTGTCATCCTAATGTCTTAGATCAACATTTCTGCTACAAAATTCATGAAAGATTATACTGCAATTATCTATGACTTTGTCAGTTAGATTGTCTCCTGCTGAGTCAGATTCTATGTTCTCGACACTGTGTGGGGTCTTTGGACCTCTGAAGATCAGCTGAAATACAGTGTTTAGGAGAAACTGGACCACAAAAAAATTGAGTACTCGTTGTCAGGATTGTCTTATGGGTACTGCAGGGCTGCAGACAAGGAGAAGTCATTGCTGAAGCACGAATGTAACAGAAAGGGCAAAAGTTTTTTCATGAAAACAGAACGGCAATCAGCTGACAAGTGCATTACAATTTCCCTGATATGTAAAGTTTTTCTGCATGTGGAAAAAAAAAAAAAGCAGCTGGCCTGGATTTGATTGTCTCTTAGGGAACCCGTAAAATATCAGACAGCGCTCACCACACACTCGTCTGCCAAACCCTTCTCTCAAGTAGGCAGCAGATATACACAGAAAATTTACAGCTCTGTGCTGACATACATATTCAGCCACACTTTGGAGCCATTTCCATCCAGTGTACATACTAACACACACACACACACACACACACACACACGCACGCACACACACACACACACACACACACTCTCTCTCACACATACACACAGCAAGAGGGCCAGACCAGTGTGCTAAATAAAGACAGACAGTGGAACAGATTTTCACACCCAGCGGGACCATTAGCAGCACAGTCAGACCACCAGCAAACTTCCATCCTCATCAGCATCACAAACACATTTTGACACCTGCCATCAAAGAGGAACACACACTGTGCAAAAATAAACAAATCATACACATACACTCTTATACTTACACCCAGGCATACATTGGGAGCGTATTAGTAGTCTATGCATAGCTTGCTGGGACTGTCAGCAGTTTGTCTGTATGTGTTGTGGGGCCCCCAGGCTGTACCTGAAATGTTTGCCGTATCCGATAGTGCTGGTCCCCTGAGGACTGAGCTAGGAGGGCAATGGATACACTCTGGTGCCACGGCAGCACCACAGTCCTCTGGGAACTGGAAAATACTACATCTGCACTGCATTTTGCACCCGCCATGCTCAGGCTGGGAAAATATGTCATCTGTAACACTGGTCAGCTCTTAGACATGTCTGGAGGAACTTTGGTACACCTATTGAGATGATGTGGTTTCATAAACATAACTATGTAATCTTAAAAAAAAACACACATGAAAGTGGAAACATGTACGACAGTTGTAGCATCAGGGGCAACTGTTCAGAGTATATCCCATTCAGTGTGTTGTTTTCTTATCCATCATTAACTGTAATTAAAACAGATCCCTGTGCACAGTCAAAAAACTCTGTTTGTCTATGTTCAGTGATACATTATTTGTAGTTTTGTTTAAAAGTGGCATACATTACCCAACTGAAATACATCATGTAATAGTTAAATTGCACAAAAAAATTTGCTTAATCTGCATAGAGCTCTGAATTTCTAGCCTCCTTTTCGGTGTTGATGCAAACATGCATAGTGGCTTAGTCAGTAACAAGTGGACAAGTGTTAAGCATGATGGCTCACTGCATCTTAAGTTATCAAAAATAGTACAAACTTCACCACAGCTGTCTTGCCTATAAGTCAATCAATCATTCAGACTTTCAGAGCCTCACAAACACGAATATAGAATAAAAATAAAACTGTCCCACTATGAGAAAGGATATTCCTCACTCACCTCAATACATGTGTGTATAACTACAGTACAGACCAAAAGTTTGGACACACATTCTCATTCAAAGAGTTTTCTTTATTTTCATGACTATATATGAATATTGTAGCTTCACACTGAAGGCATCAAAACTATGAATTAACACTTGTGTAATTATATACTGAACAATAAAGTGTGAAACAACTGAAAATATGTCTTATATTCTAGGTTCTTCAAAGTAGCCACCTTTTGCTTTGATTACTGCTCCGCATACTCTTGGCATTCTGTTGATGAGCTTCAAGAGGTGAACCTGAAATGGTTTTCCAACAGTCTTGAAGGAGTTCCCAGAGAGGCTTAGCACTTGTTGGCCCTTTTGCCTTCACTCTGCGGTCCAGCTCACCCCAAACCATCTCGATTGGGTTCAGGTCCGGTAACTGTGGAGGCCAGGTCATCTGGCGCAGCACCCCATCACTCTCCTTCTTGGTCAAATAGCCCTTACACAGCCTGGAGGTGTGTTTGGGGTCATTGTCCTGTTGAAAAATAAATGATGGTCCAACTAAACGCAAACCAGATGGAAAAGCATGCCGATGCAAGATGCTGTGGTAGCCATGTTTGTTCAGTATGCCTTCAATTTTGAATAAATCCCCAACAGTGTCACCAGCAAAGCACCCCCACACCATCACACCTCCTCCTCCATGCTTCACGGTGGGAACCAGGCATGTAGAGTCCATCCGTTCACCTCTTCTGCGTCGCACAAAAACACGGTGTTTGGAACCAAAGATCTCAAACTTGGACTCATCAGACCAAAGCACGGATTTCCACTGGTCTAATGTCCATTCCTTGTGTTCTTTAGCCCAAACAAGTCTATTCTGCTTGTTGCCTGTCCTCAGTAGTCGTTTCCTAGCAGCAATTTTACCATGAAGGCCTGATTCACACAGTCTCCTCTTAACAGTTGTTCTAGAGATGTGTCTGCTGCTAGAACTCTGTGTGGCATTGACTTGTTCTCTAATCTGAGCTGCTGTTAACCTGTGATTTCTGAGGCTGGTGACTCGGATGAAGTTATCGTCCGCAGCAGAGGTGACTCTTGGTCTTCCTTTCCTGGGGCGGTCCTCATGTGAGCCAGTTTCTTTGTAGCGCTTGATTGTTTTTGCAACTCCACTTGGGGACACTTTCAAAGTTTTCCCAATTGTTCGGACTGACTGACCTTCATTTCTTAAAGTAATGATGGCCACCCGTTTTTCTTTACTTAGGTGCTTTTTTCTTGCCATAATACAAATTCTAACAGTCTATTCAGTAGGACTATCAGCTGTGTACTGTATCCACCTCCTGCACAACACAACTGATGGTCCCAACCCCATTTATCAGGCTTGAAATCCCACTTATTAAACCTGACAGGGCACACCTGTGAAGTGAAAACCATTTCAGGTGACTACCTCTTGAAGCTCATCAACAGAATGCCAAGAGTGTGCGTAGCAGTAATCAAAGCAAAAGGTGTATACTTTGAAAAACCTAGAATATAAGACATATTTTCAGTTGTTTCACACTTTTTTGTTCAGTATAGAATTCCACATGTGTTAATTCATAGTTTTGATGCCTTGAGTGTGAAGCTCAATATTCATAGTTATGAAAATAAGGACAACTCTTTGAATGAGAAGGTGTGTCCAAACTTTTGGTCTGTGCATATGTATATATATATACAGGGGTTGGACAATGAAACTGAAACACCTGTCATTTTAATGTGGGAGGTTTCATGGCTAAATTGGACCAGCCTGGTAGCCAGTCTTCATTGATTGCACATTGCACCAGCAAGAGCAGGAGTGTGAAGGTTCAATTAGCAGGGTAAGGGGCACAGTTTTGCTCAAAATATTGAAATGCACACAAACATTATGGGTGACATACCAGAATTCAAAAGAGGACAAATTGTTGGTGCACGTCTTGCTGGCGCATCTGTGACCAAGACAGCAAGTCTTTTGATGTATCAAGAGCCACGGTATCCAGGGTAATGTCAGCATACCACCAAGAAGGACGAACCACATCCAACAGGATTAACTGTGGACGCAAGAGGAAGCTGTTAAAAAGTGATGTTTCGGGTGGTGACCCAGATTGTATCCAAAATACATAAAACAACGTCTGCCCAAATCACGGCAGAGTTAAATGTGCACCTCAACTTTCCTGTTTCCACCAGAAACTGTCCGTCGGGGGTCCACAGGGTCAATATACACGGCCGGGCTGCTATAGCCAAACCTTTGGTCACTCATGCCAATGCCAAACATCGGTTTCAATGGTGCAAGGAGGGGCAAATCTTGGGCTGTGGACAATGTGAAACATGTATTGTTCTCTGATGAGTCCACCTTTACTGTTTTTTCCCCCACATCCGGGAGAGTTACAGTGTGGAGAAGCCCCAAAAGAAGCGTACCACCCAGACTGTTGCATGCCCAGAGTGAAAACATGGGGGTGGATCAGTGATGGTTTTTGGGCTTGCCATTTCATGGCATTCCCTTGGCCCAATACTTGTTACTAGATGGGCGCGTCATTGCCAAGGACTACCGAAACCATTCTTGAGGACCATGTACATCCAATGGTTCAAACATTGTATCCTGAAGGCGGTGCTGTGTATCAGGATGACAATGCACCAACACAAAACAGCAAGACTGGTGAAAGATTGGTTTTATGAACCATGAAAGTGAAGTTGAACATCCCCCCATGGCCCTGCACAGTCACCAGATCTGAATATTATTTTAGCCACTTTGGGCTGTTTTGGAGGAGCGAGTCAGGAAACGTTTTCCCTCCACCGTATCAGGTAGTGACCTGGCCACTATCCTGCAAGAAGAATGGCTTAAAATCCTTCTGACCACTGTGCAGGACTTGTATATGTCATTCCCAAGACGAATTGACGCTTTATTGGCCGCAAAAGGAGGCCCTACCAAACCATACTAATAAAATTATTGTGGTCTAAAACCAGGTGTTTCAGTTTTCATTGTCCAACCCCTGTATATATACATTTTATATATAATTTTATATATATATAATTATAATATATATTATATATATATATATATATATATTGTGTATATATATATATATATATATATATATATAACATATTATATATATACATAACATAATATAATATATCATATAACCTATATTATAATATAATATATATATATATATATTACATATATAATTTTATATATATATATGCACACACACAGCTGTTTTTATTTTATAAAATACCTCTCCAAGTTCTTCTCAGTTATACATTCTCACCAGAGGGCAGGCATTTGTACCTGGCACCATTCTCATTAATGAGTGAGCTGATTTATTAGACTGTATTCTCCTGAAGCGGTTGTGATGGTGACACACTAACCTGCGCACAGGTACACAAACTAACGTGTTCCAACTATGAGCCGACCTGGGCCACGGCCGCTGGGAGAATACTCCTGTGCTAGCTGAGCCGCATGCAAATGAGATGCCCCTAACACAAGGTAATACTTATGTGTTATGAAGGAAGCACAATGGAAAGAAGTGGGAGATGAAGTTGAATTACGTGCTTTTGAATGTACTTTTACAACTTTTTATAAACTGGGAAATGTATATTACCATACTGACATTAATTCTTATTCTGAATGTGGAATAACACAGTCTGGAAAATATTTATTTATAATACCATTAGGCATTTTTGTATTAAAGTTTTAATGTTTTTAAACCTTTTTAAACCTCACACCTTTCTCCGAATATACTATAATAATATTACATTTGCTCGACATTTACTTTAAGTTTCCTTAGTAATGCCTCTGAGTCTGAACTCTGAACCAAGACCATGCCTTTACAAATCAACTATAATGTGGGTGATCCCTGTCTTATGGGGTGCATTAAGAATACACTGTACTTGCTACTGCACTCGATGGAATGTAGGAGCTCACCAAGAAAATATAATAGTCAGTCATTTTCTACCGCTTCTTTCATAGTGGGTCGTTGGGAAGCTGGTGCCTATCTCCAGCAGTTTATGGGCGGGAGGCAGGTTACACCCTGGACAGGTCACCAGTTCATCTCTGGGGCAACACAGACACACACAGACTCATTCACGCCTAAAGGCAATTTTAGGGAAACCAGTCAACCTATCAGTCATGTTTTTGGACTGTGGGAGGAAGCTGGAGTACCCAGAGAGAGCCCATGCATGCATGGGGAGAGCCTTCAAACTCCATGCAGAAAGACCCCCAGTCGGGAGTGAAACCCAGGGCCTTCTTGCTGCAAGGCAACAGTGCTAACAACTGCGCCACCATGCAGTTGGCATATATAACATTAAAAATTACCCCTGACCTGTTCTTTCTGTAAAAAATACCTGCCAATTGGTATCATCGGTCCATACAGGCAGAGAGATATTAGAAGTTGACCAATAAGCGGGGATACATATTTGCAGCTCTAAGAGACATCCATGCCATTTTCTGTAAATATATCATGGTAATTGTCATAAGCCATGCAAACATGCATTTTTGTAACATATGGAATATGAGTCATGAGTCATTTTCCAGCTGCTGTCCATTGTAGCAGTCAGCTTTAACAACATGAGTTACAATTTTGATAAAACAGTAAATTGGACACAACATATTTCTTTCCCATAAACACTCTGCCAAATGATTTTTACAGTGATTTAATAATATTTTTTAATAGAATGGGGAGCATGATTGCAATAATAGTTAATGATAAATGCACCAGCTGCTGTTTTTTTTTTTTTGGCCCTGTTTTGGAAAGTCATAATTACACATTACATATGGAGTTTGATTGACTGAAACTGTAAAAACAGATGTACAATACATAATTTAAATCTAATTTACATTTTTTTTTCTGATTTAACACAATCACACCTGACACTTGCTAGTCTGTTTTTGTTGAGTCACATTCATAAATGAAGAAGAAGTGCAAATGTTTGTCTGTGTTTACATTAAAAGACATTGAAGTTACATCAAGATGATGAACTAAGAAATTGACTGGTGAGTGGAATAGGTTGATTTTCACCTTGATGAACCCCTGAAATATGACCGGCCAGTTGGAAACTCAAAAAGATCACACGATATGTAAGCTAAACAATGATGGTCAACACTTTTTCTGTAAAAGACTGCACAATATGTTGAGACATGTTGGTGGTTTATTTAGGGTGCAAAAGAATGAGACTTTTAGCAGATAACAGGGAGGCTTAATGGAGCACCCAATGATCTTTGTTGTGCCATTTTGAGCGTTCAACCTCTATCATATAACAAACTGGATTTGAAAATATTGGTAGTCTTTGGGTATACACATGGAGGCATCTGTTTTAGAAATGCTAACCACCACCAAATTATTGTTAGCCTCATAGCGTAATTGCCTAAGCCATATTTGCCAAATATGACTTACAGAATTAAGCTAAGCGGCTACTATTAAAATTGCATCTCTAGTTTGTATGACTGCAGTTAATTTAAGACTGTTGAAGTCTAATTTAGCCCTGTTAAACTAGCTCTTAGCTTCAGCATCTGGAACCAACTGGTCTACATTTTTAAATGAAGACCCTAAGAGAATTATCTCCTAAAGGTGAGAAATTAACAGCTTATAACCTTTTAACAGAACCACATTTCAAAAATGTTGAACTATTTTTTCCATATGACGCCTTTAGGTGGGTTTGGTTGAGAACTGATTGCTGTTACCAACAGATTTAGTACGATGCTCTGAAAACATGAAATCAAAGGTGTTCTCTTGCCAGTCTTTTAGAAGGGAGTATAGTCAGAAAAGTTATGCCTTGATACCATTTAGGACTTTTGAAGTAGTTAGATTTATGGTAAAAAAAAAAACAAGAATTGAAAGATTTGCAGGATTCAAAAAGACGAAACAATTGGATGATGTCAAAATGTGATAAAATCTATAGTCACAAAGTCATCTTCTAATTTTGGCAGCTGAACCAAATGTTTACTAGTTACATATGATCACTGAATAGAAAAGATGAGGAAATTTTTATTTTGTTTTCCATTGTCCTCCAAATTCATTTGAAAACTGGTGCCGCCCCCCGGTCTTGTCTCCTCATTTGGCATACTGTGATTAACATCTAAAGAGTTGGTGACCTTTAGAAGCAGTATTATATGCTACAAAATAATCTTTCAATAAAAGATGGCAATATTTTATTACTCTCTTCCAGCCAAAGTGTTTTGTCTATCACTGTTTCTGATTTCCATTAGATAACAGTGATAAACTCTCATGGACTTCCTAATGAGAGGAGATATTTATCAGTGATCGATGCTCTTTGTTGGCCTAAGACCTTCCTGTGTAATGCAGTATTAGCTAAGTTTTATTTGCAAACCCACCTGGCTTAATAGGGTGCCTGTGGGCATTATCAAAGTCTGTTTCAAATGTAATGTCTAGTTTGCAGTAATACAGTGATGTTTTTTTTTTGTTCTGCCTTTCTGCTTTTTCATGCACAGTGAGTCTCAAAGCTCTACATACTCTGATGCAAGGTTTCTTTAATGTTGCTAAATGATTTCCAAACTCTTTCTGCATACAGTGTGGCATATATGTTGTACAATTATAATCAAAAAAGGTTTGAAGTAAAATAAAAAAAAAGAAACATTAACCCTGTTGAATAAGTTGACAAACCCTGATACAACTACTCTGTTGAAGCACCTTTTGATTCAATTTTAGCATTCATCCTTCTTTTATTGAAGTCTGAGGATCCTAGATCTTTATTTGACAGTATTTATCACGACCAGAGACAGAGAACCCAAATTCAGCCAAACACAAAGTGATAAGTAAAAAGGTTTATTCAGAAACTCAGGATCAGAGAGCAGAAGAACAGCAGTCAGCTTCCAGGAACCACTGAGAACAGAGAGACTAGTTAGTGGCTGAATAAAACTCAGGATCTGGAAGGAGTTAGATAAAGCCACTAACCTTCTCAGTCTGGTGAAGAGGCACAGAATCCAGAGGAGGAAGAGATCCAGACAGTTAATGAGGAAGCGTCCAACAGACTGAAGTCGGATTGCCGACTGATCCAAATCCTCCGGGGAACCAGCTGACGCTGTGACAGGAACACAGAGAGCTGTGATTGTCCTCTTGACAATAAATCCAGGCAGACTAGAGAGCCAGGCGGGCTCAGGCTGAATAAACCAGTGGCTAGGCTGAGACGTAAATCCAGGGACAGAAACAAGGTCGAATTCCAGGGCTAGAGGCGTCAGACAAGGGGCAGGCAGAGACATAAACCAGAGGCAGAAAACAGAGTCGAAATCCAAAATCCAATCCATCAGACAAGGAGCAAACAAGAGGGAATAATCCGTAAGGCAAGGCAAGGTCATGGAACGAGATCAGTCAGGAAGGAACGCTGGATAACTACTCACAAATGTTTTCGAAAATCTGGCACCGTCTGCCTGTCAGAGGGCTGTATATAACTGCAGCTCCACAGGTGTGTGGCATGACAGGGATTGCGCAGCAGCGCAGCAGCAGACAGGTGAAGCAGATGAGTTAATTGCATGAGTGAGAGCAGAGCAGGCAGACGGGCCAGAATCATAACAGTATTGGCCCACTATATATTGCAAAGGTTCTCCAAATTTCTTGTGGTGACATCTCTAGCCCATCTTCACGTGGCCATAATCTGCCAGATTATGTTCTGGACACTCATTAGGCTATTCCAAAAAGTTCATTTTCCTCATATGAAGCTATTCCTTTTTTGCTTTGGATATGCAATTGCGACTCTGTATCTTCAGCTCTCTAGGAGACACCCGCTGGTTTTGGGCAAGTAGTGCCTGCTATTTACAAATGTAGATGATCTCATCCACCTCGATAAATACCAGTTTCATCTGAAGAAAAAACAACTCCAAATCATGATCCTGCCATCACCATGGTTCACCACAGCCGCTGACAGGAATCGGACAACCGGCTTAGTTGTCCCAGGGTAGAGGGGGGCCTAAAAGTGGGCTTTCCAACCATCAAATTATGTTCAACAATATGCATATATATGTTTTTTTTTTATATATATTTATTTTAAAACAGGTCTGTTTTGAAGAAAAATCTTTAGTCACACTAAACCTTTTTTTTTAATTTATTTTTTCTTCCATATTGTCCTTCCAGTTGTGGTCAAGATCCCCCTACCGCGACTGTGAAGATGGTGTGATTGCTGACACAACGTCTGACTTTGAGTTCAGTAAAATGCTCAGTGCCAATCTGCACTTCTACTCTGGGTCAGGCAGTCACTCCATTACTTTGATATAAAAAAATGGTACCCTAACTGTTGCCTGAGTAACACACTGCAAACCGCAGATATCTTAGAAGCAGGTCCGATAAGTAAAGTTTGGAGGTTGGTAAACATTGTTGGCTGTGCTGTTTCATAACATGCTCTAGATTGACTTTACTATCAAGGGTATCCTCACCGCTCCCACTGCTCCTGCTAAAGGAAGGTTCGGCCCATGGCATTTGGAGATCAAATCGAAACAGGCAGTAGCCTAAAATACAAATGATTTGGATCACTCAGTTCATGGAAAACCAAACGTACCACAATTCAATAAATTGTATGTATACATGGTGAAATTCTAATAAAACTGGAGATGCATGCATTAGTAAATCTATCTTTATCCTAAATAAATCTATAAATGACCTTTCTAATTTAAACTATTAGTAATTATTTCATAAATATTTCACTCTATAGTCAGGTCAAGTCAAAATAACTCATTAGGGTTGAACCAACAATTGAAAAGGGGATTGGTCTGTTGCTGTGCATGTTAACCAATCAGATGTTAGAGTTTATTTAGTGAGATACAACAACAGTTCAAAAATATATATATTGAGCACTGGACCGGGGCTGAGAATGTGTTTTCAGTGTCTGGTTTTGGAGACAGTGATGTGCAAACATTTTAGGCAGGTGCGAAAAAATGCTGTAAACAAATAATGCTTTCAGAAATATGAATAATGATTGTTAATTATTATCAATTTACAAAATGCTAAGTGAGCGAACCCAAACATACAGCCAAAGTCATTAAGAACTATCTTCAGCGTAAAGAAGAACAAGAGCTACTGGAAGTGATGGTATGGCCCCACAGAGCCCTGATTTCAACAACATCGAGTGTGTCTGGGATTAGATGAAGAGACAGAAGGATGTAAGAAAGCCTACATCCACAGAAGATCTGTGGTTAGTTCTCCAAGATGTTTGAAACAACCTACCAGCTGAGTTCCTTCAAAACCTGTGTGCAAGTGTACCTTGGAGAATTGATGCTGTTTTGAAGGCAAAGGGTGGTAACACCAAATTTTGATTTGATTTAGATTTCTCTTTTGTTCATTCACTGCATTTTGTTGATTGATGAAAATAAATGAACACTTCCAATTCTGAAAGCATTCTCTGTTTACAGCATTTTTTCACACTTTCTTAAAACTTTTGCACAGTATTGTATGTATGTATATATATACTGTATATGTATATGTATATATACATATGTATATATATACTGTATATTTACTCCTCATGTAACAAATGTAGTGTGGATATATAGATACACACTATCGGTCAAAAATTGAATGAACACATGAAATTATGTAGCAAACAAAAAATTGTAAAAGAACTTTAAATATGTTTTATATTTCAGATTCCTTAAAGTTGCCGCCATTGCTGTAATGACTGAAATATTAATATTTGGCCGTCTCTCAATGAGCCTCTGGGAAGCTCTTTCAAAACTCTTTGAAAAACCATTTCAGGTGACCACCTCATGAAGCTCAGAGAGAAAATGCCAAGAGAGCAAAGCAGTGATCAACGCAAAAAGTGGCTATTTTGAAGAATCTAAAATATAAAAATGTTTAGTTATTTCGTACTTTTTGTATACTACATAATTCCATGTGTGTTCATTGACAGTTTTGATGCCGTTGGTGAGAATCTACAAAGTAAATAGTTATGAAAATAAAGAGACCCATTAAGTGAGAATGTGTTTCTAAAACTTTTGACCGGTAGAGTGAGTGTTCATGTCGAGTTTCTGTAAAGTCTGTCCAAATTTCTCCAATCATTGACGGCTGTCTTCTGACTTTCCCATGGCATATTAATGCATAAATGTTGTCAATTTTTTGTACCCATCTTCTGACTAATACTTTTGTCCAACGGGATCATTTTGATATTTTCTAAGCTCCCTGCAAACTATGGCTTTAACTAAAGGATGCAAATAAGCAAGTATCAGGAAAATTCTTCTAGAACTGTTTCCCTTCATGTCTGGTTAATCAGATTCTCCTAACAGATTTGCTTCATTTTCATTGGAATTGTTCAGTTTATAAGTTACATTAAATGTAATGAGAAAGGTTTTTAAAATATTTATTATGGTTTGATTGTTACATCACACAAACCTGGCATTTTAACAAGGGTGTAAACGTTTGAGAACCAATGTACTGTCTTCCCTCATTTGTTTCCTTTTTTATGTCATCTTTGCATAAATTTTTGCTGCGCTTCACTTTTTATTCTCTCTTTTTTGCTCTGACTGAGACCTTACTCCTCAGTGTGCCTTTCTAATTCACAGCCTTCATGTTTTGGCTGGGCTTTTTTTTTCGTTTTGACTTCTGCTGTGTGGAGGCTTTCTTCGTGTTTGACTAGCTCAAGGGATCAGAATTTCACAGAACAGAGCGCATTCAGAATGGCAAGGGGCCCAATTTTGAACTAAAAAACACAAGGTAGCAATGTGAGGAGAATCTGATGGGTCAATATGTTGTGGTGTTATATCGAGTCTGCTCCGTCTTCTTGTAGTTGCTATAAATATTTAATGTAATCGCAATGGGTTAGGAAAAGTCAGGAGTTTAACCAAGGAGTATCTAATAAATATGCATCAATAAATTGCTGGAGTTTATGAATATTCAATATAATTTTATGGAGATGAATATACTTCTGTACCTGATTGTTTCTCTTGATATTTGTTGTTTATCTTTCTACATGCTGTGATTTATCACTTATGATATCCTTGTAAAAGGAGCAGAGGCGTTAACACTGAAAAAGAAAATTTGCAGTCTGTTTTGCTGCTCTGTAGATTGACATACAAATATATCTTGTGTGTTCATACCTTCTCTTATATACACAGCTTCATTGTAAACTGATCAAATTTACAATGAATATGCTGTAGTGTCATGCAAATCGTTTTTTCTCAGTTGCTCATAAACAAACTGATTATCACAAGAAATACATTTAAGCTAAATGTCTTAAGCAAAATTATTTTTCAGGCCACTAGATTCTTATTTGAAAGGTATTTCTTGGAAAGTTCATGATGCTTTGCACTCTGACAAAGTTCCCAGGGCATTTGGAAGAATATCAAACTCACAGCATTACAGAGCCTTCACCATACTTTGGGCATGCGTTAATTTCCACATGGTCATCTTTAGGTTTTATGCCTTATTGTCACATCAGATTTTCACATCAGATTGTCTTTTGCAAAGGTTTGACATCCTAAGTACAACACAAAATAAAAAGGGTGAAGGACTGCAATCGTTCAAATTGCTCTGGTCAATACTTAACATCATAAATTTTTCTCTCAAATCAAGACAAGTGACAAAAAACTGTTGAAAGAGAGGAAATAAGTTTACCTATTCAACCATTGAAACAAAGTAGGAGTAATTTGAATAGACTTTTAGTGTACTGTGTACATTTAGCATCATGTTTGTGACATACCAAAGAGTTATGTTGCTTTTTACATGGTTCTAAATGGAAAATGTTAATAAACTGCCCTTTTTAAGGATCTTTGCCAGACATGCTTTTTTAGAAATGGACCCTTATGTATTGAGGCCCCCAGATTACACTTCTCTAAAAAGGGTTTGGTCACTTTAGTTTTCAGGACCTGCGGAAAGAAGAGAAAAAATACTAGCTGCAATATTTCAGTTGCAACACATTTGTAAAATATTTTTAAACTTGTGACAGCAAGTTCTGAATTTCAGGTGATAAACAGCTGCTATGTAGGATTAATATACAAACTGCATATTATCACTGGTTTCCAAACAGTACTTCGTCAACCATAAATGAAACATCCAGTGCCTGAAAACATTTTTTTTTATTCAAATGCAATTGGTTAGATGTTCTGATGTTACATCATACGGATTTCATCCATCACAAAGTGACCCTTCGAATGAAGAGGCCTGGGCTCATACTTATATTGCCCTTAGGTCCACATTAGGAGAGTAAGAGCTGGGATTCAGCAGTTCTGCTTCTTCATAGCTACAAACTTTAAATATTTTACAACCTTAAAAAACTACTCCACACAGATTGTTGTTCATTTGAATCCTTCTTAGAAGCAGTGGGATAAAGGCAATACTTCCAGCCGTAGTACATATAAATATTTGACTGGAAGAGAGGCTTATAAATCATCTTTTGTCACTCACTTTGTTTAACTTTCATCTCATATATTTGGCCTCATTCCTTCACTCTTATCCTTCTACCTCTAGTGAATTTTGCCGAGCCAGGATAGAGGAACCAAATATCAGCACTATAGATCATTTTGACAGTTTAATTTCAATGCCAGATTATCAGTCAATTTGATAATTATACTATCCAACCACCCAATTAATGTGTTCTATATTTACAATGATGATCAAGTAAGCTCTCCATTTTTATGCCGTTTATAAAGGATGAGCTATTGGAATCAAGAGGAAGCTTGACAGCTTGCCTCCGAGGTGCCTTGATTGAGATATAAAAATCGGCAGTGCCACCTTCACCCTCCAAAACTGTTTTACCGGTCTGCCTTCATCCATGCCTTCACACTCAACAGAGCATGTTCAGGAATCACAACAAGAGGGAAAAAAGGAGCGAAATGGAGCAGAGTCAAAAGGATGATGAAAGGATTTCACACCTCCTCCTTGGCGTCTCTCCTCTGGTGTCTGCTTCGGCACAGCTCTAAAGAGGGGGATTTGGTGCCCGGGTGCCCTTTGAATTTTACTGACCAGAAACCCAGAGCACCAAAAAATGAAAGGACCAGCCTTCTGACTTTCTTTGCTTTGGTTTTATTTCTTCCCCCTGTTAGTTTGGGACCCTCAAATACTCGGGTAAACCCAATTTAAAAATCTACGCACCGGCAGCGTGCTCAGGGGGGATTAAGTGGGCTGAAAAGGGGGACGGGGGGAGGAAGGATTTTCGTCGGGAAAGTTTTGGACGGTTTCTTTCTACTTCCCATTGGGGGTTCATATAAGTTTTTTTTCCCCTTAAACCCCTTTTGGAACCCTTTTCACATTTTTTGTCACATTAAACCCCAAAACAGCAATTTTTTTTATTTTTTTTTTGGGGATTTGTCCCAAACCTGGGTAGTTTTTTCTTTTTTGGGACCTTTTAATTTTGGTAGTGTGGTTCCTTTTGGAAGTTTTTAAATGGGGGGGGATTTTTTCGCCTGGTTTTCCCCCTTTAAAAAAATTTAACTTGTTCCCCATTATTTTGGTTTTGGGGGCCATTTTTTTGGGAAACAATTTTAATTTTCATTTTTGGTCTCAGTCAAGTACCACGGGATGGAAGACCTTAGAACTTTTATTTATCCCCGTCAATTATCCTTTTTAAAAGGGGGCCACCCCCCATGGTGACTTTGACGGGAGGGCCTTTTAAAACCCCAGAATATATTTTGACTAAACCTTTAAAATTTTTTGGTTCCCTATTTGGTTTTTGGGAAAAAAGGTTTTTCATCTTGCCAAATGAAAATTTTTTGTACCCGCTCATGCCCTTTTGGGCAGCCTTTTTAAACGGGGTTTAAGTTCCAAACTGCCCTGCCTTTTTAAGGCTCCATTCATTTATAAACCCAATTCTGGGGGCATTTTCCCCCGGGTTTTCCGAAAAAAGGGCAAAGCTTTTCCAAAAGACAGCAAAAACCTTCCCACCCCCACCGTTTTTTTTAACCATTAAGGATATTTTGGGGTTAAAAACAATTTTTTCGGGGTTTTAAAGTTTTCTACCTTTCCTAGCATTTATAAGTAGACCAAAAAACCCCCTTTGAGTCTGATCTAAACACTAAAATGCCCCCATGTTACGGTGTCTCAAAACTTTGGGTTTAAATGGAAAAAGGGCCCAAAACAGGACTTCATATGGTTTCTTCCCCAAAAAAAACCTTTCTTCTTTTCCCTTTTTTTTTTTAAGGGTCAGTTTTTTGGGGGGGCTTGGGGCCAATAATTTTCCCCCCCCCTGAGTTTTGGGCTTTTGCTGTGTAGTGTTTTTTAATTAGATCGTGGTTTTGCTTAAAAAAAAACCCTTTTAACATTTTAAATTAGTTTTAAGAATCGAACGGGTAAATTTTAAAAATTTTACAGTATTTTTAAATTTTAAATTTTGGTTTTTGCACGGGCTTTGTTTTGAAAATTTTAAACTTAAATAAAAGAAAAAATTGTTTTTCCCCTTAAAACACCCACCCATTTGTTCCCACCCTTTGTTTGTTTAAATTTTTGGTGTCTGGAAAAATGTATTTTGAAAATTCTAGGTGATTTGGGGTGTTTTTGGATTGGCGGGTTTTTATTTTTATCCATCTTTGGGGTTTAGAACCCACAAATGTTAAAAATTTTTTAAAATACAAAAAAAAGGGGATTTTTTTGGTTCCCTTTTTTTTCCCCCAGGAATGATTTTTTTCCTCCCCCTTTTAAAGACAGAGCCGGGTAGGGTAGCCGCTTCACCTGGAACGTAATCGGTTGTTCTCCCTTTGCATGGCAGGGGGAACCTGGCCACGGGGGGAAGTTTTAAATTTGGATCCACAACACCACAAAACAAACAAAGGGTTTTTTTCTCTGGATATGGGTGAGGGGAAAACTAAATTAAAAAATAAATTAAACTCCATCTTCCTTATTTTTTGCCCACAAAATCTAAATTTTTATCTCCCCTTTCCCCCCTTTTTTCCATCCACGGTAATAAATAGTTGGAAAGCTTTGTTTTAGGATGATCGAATTTAAAACTGGAAAATACGGGGCTTCCCAGTTTTCTTTGATTTCTGACCTTCCAATTGTAATTTTGGCTGAGTCCTATTTTCTTTTGAAGAACTGTAACACATTAAACTAATTTGTGTAAACAATCGGCAAATTAAATGTAGCAAACATTGACCATCAAAGAAAAATAAAGTGCTCTGTGATCTGTTTGAATCCAGTGGGAAAAGGTTATCAGAATTTATGCAAAAAAGGAAAAGGGAGACCAGAGAACAGGTTTTTTTTTTTTTGGAAACAATTACGACTACAAAGGTGGGGATGCAGGGGAAGTGCATGCTTTAAAACCCTTTAAATTAATCAATTTTTTATAATTTTTTTTTGAAAATTAAAAGGCATAAAATATCTAAAAAAATTAAATTAAAATTTAATCTGTGAAATGAAATTAATTTTCATTTAACGTTAATTTTTTTTTTTAATTTTTTCCCAAATTTTAATTGGTCATATTTTTAAATTTTTTTCCCCTAATTAGTTCTTGAGCTAATTAATTTTTTGGGCTTTCTGATCTCTTTTTTAACATGTAAATTTAAATTTCCAAATCGATTTAGGTTTTTCCAACAATCTTCTAATTTTGGGGGCCAACATGGTTTTCTAACGGAGTTTTTGGATAGAAAAATTCCCCTTGTCCCCTTTTGTTATCGGAAAAACAAACTTTTTGGGTTCAATGAAAATCTTTTTTAAAATGAAAGGGGCCCTTGCCAGGGGTTTATGGGTTGGGGCCAAACCTGTAAATTTCCCAAATTTGTTTATTTATCACATAAAACAAGAAAACCAAAAATATCGGGGTTTTGCTTCCTGGGACCCCCCCCCCGGGGGCCCAGTTTTGGGGACGTTAATTTAAAGTGGTAATAATGGGTTTTAAAACCCCCTAAAAAAAAGGCATTTGATTGGTGACCTGGAAAAATTTTGCAAGCTTGCTTTTTTCCGTTCTTTAGGAAGAAAGCTGTTTAACACAAGCCCCCCCGGGCCTTTTTTAACACTGTTGTCCAAAATCGGCCATTGACTTTCCCTTATCTAATGTGGGCCAAGTTTTTGTGCAGATGAGTGTTTTGGGGGTTTGAGGCCTGTCACCTGTTCAATTCTTTCTAGGTCACCACTCTTAGTAGTCACAAGCATGTTTGACTTAAAGGCTTCATAATGTTTCTTGAAAGCTTAAGGGCCTGATCTTTAGCATCAAAGCACAGTGGGTCTTTTGGACGATGTACAGGCTGTGCGTGCTTGATCAGTTATGTGCGCATTTTGCCATGATCAGGTTTGGTGCGCATTCAGCAGATGATCACTGACAGTGATGTTACCCTGGAATAATGTTTTTAAATGAAGGGTTTTCAAGTTTTTTTACCATAGGAAAAATTTTTGGCTTTTTTTTTTTGTGATTGGCTCCAATTTAGAGCTTAGACAACCCCTACATAGAATCTTCTATTTCTCATCTATTTTTTTTTTTTTTTTGGACAACCCCCAAACCCTTAAAATTTGGCACATGTAAAGAAAATTCTTCCCCCTTCCCTGTCAGTTTTTTCCATTCTATCTATGCCCCCTTTTCTTCCAAAGTGACCAACAGACCATTTTTCCGTCCCAGCTATCACCTGCATTTTGGGCGTGCTTAATACACACCAAACAATTGCGCCCGCAAACCGTTTTCAGGCTTTGAAAATCGCATTGTGGCTGGTATGGGATGACATTTGCATATCCTCCTCCCATGAATTTGCACGTTTGGGTCATTATCATATGCTTTGCATGTTCATGAAGGCAGACACGCTAAAAAGTTTGCTCCCGCAGTTCCGCTGATTTTTCACACGCAATCTGATTACCACCTCGTTTATAGATCAGCTTTGCTGATGCAAACAGGTTTGCGTGCGATTATTTATGTAAACCTTTTGAAGATCAGGCACCATATGTACCGAAAGTTTAGTCTAACTCCCAATGGTGCATTTGTCTAGCAACTTCACATTACACTCAGCTAAACAATGGCTTTTCCGTTTAAACTTTATGAGTTTTATTTAGATTTTACTGATTAGCTTTCCTTTTAATACTACTATGATTAAACTTATCTAAAATTAAAGTGATCATAAAGTTTAATTGCATCACACCTAACCCTCTTGTCACCTTTAAAACTTTTTGTAGTTATTTTTCTACATCTCCATTTACTACTACGATTTCTTTTGTTTTTTTTATCAAAGCAAGCTTTACTAGATTATCAGGTGTTTGCCAAATAAATAATGGCTTTTGATTTAATTTTTCTATTTTTATTGCCTTTGCCTCACTCCTTCCCCTCCGGGCTCCGTGACCTCCATCACTGTCTCTGGAGAGGCTGCAAACAAGCAGGAGGCGTGAATGAGGGTTAGGGTAGCAGATAAACCGCCTTTAATGGTAACTGGAAGATCCTAATCATGTGGCAAACATTGCTCTTATCTTGGGCAACAGTGTGTCTGCACTGTGAGCTTCCGCTACAGTGTAAATGGAACACTGGAGGGTTGAGAGAGAGCTTGCAGACACATGGCTGATTTTAGCTGAGCTGTGGTGCTCATATGTGAGGGAGCGAATGGATGTGGAAACAACGGAGGCTGAACATACAAGCAGCATCCGCCTTGTTGATGGAACACCTTTCTCTGGAGAAAGATAAGACCAGAGTGGATTCAGCAGCAGGGTAGGAACGGCAGAAGTGACACACATAGGCCTGAACAATTGATTTGGATGGACTGTACTTGAAAACAACATTATCTTCTGGAGGTTTAGCGCCCCCTCGACTGGGATATTGCGTGAACAACTGAGGGATAGAATAGGTGATTAAGCAAGCACTTATGAGGCACAAGATTTGCTCTTCCTGTTTGAATTGACAGTGTTGGGCAAAAGTATTCATAGTCCTTGAACCTTTATCACATTGTGTTACATTAAAACCACAAAGTTAACCTCTGTACTAGTTTCAACTCTTTTGCAGAATTCTTCTAAAGTTACCATGTATTCAGCTCCATCCATCTTCCATTTAATTTTGACTTACTTGTGTGTCCCTTTTGAAAAAAAGCATCCACCCTTTGTTATGGTGCCACAACCATGTCTCACTATGGGAATGTTATATTTGGAATGATATGCAGTGTTTTGTCTTCCACTGCACTGCTTGTCTAAATAGGCTGGTGTTTCCGATTTCAGATGATGGTTTGAAAAGTGTTCCATGAGATGTTTAGACATATTATATTGTTTTATAATCTAACCCTGGGGGGTATGGTAGGGGTGGCACTTACAGTGAATTTTTGGGTATATAACAGGGTGTATAATAATTAGGGGCATAAGAGAAAAGGTGGCTGAACATGAATGTTATAGGTACAAAGGAATTTGGAAACAAAGTATCATTATCTTTTCATTTTACAATTATGTGCTACTTTGTGTAGGTCAATCACAAAAAATCTGTGGAACTTTACTCTGAAATTTAGGGTTGTAATATGAAAAGGTTCAAGGGGTGTAAATTTTTTGCAAGGTGCTGTAAATACATTACTGTCCGTAGTATCCTACTCTGAACGGTTAGTGCTTTAACTTCCTTTTAACCAAAACAAGAAAACTAGGTTCACTGGATAGTGTCCCACTGGTTATAAAAGACATACAATACTCACTAACAGTTACGGATATTTGGCTTTCTGGTGAAATATATGGAAAACTTAAACAGTAAACTCTACAATGATGTTATATCATGAAAGTGGGGCGTTTATTTAAGCAGTACCATGATTTCCTCATTGCAAACAATTTATTGAATCAAAAGCCAACAACAGTGGTGGGTATACCACAACAAACATTGAAATGTCTCATCAACGTGCCATGTGCCATTGAGCATCAGTTACACCTTTACAAGAACGTCTCATGCTGTTCCCAGGTCATCTTATATTCTGCTGAGGTATGGCATCCCACTCTTCTTAAAGGGGAGCCCTCAGGTCATTGAGGTTTTGGGGTACAGAGTTACAAGCCTCTAGATGGTGACTTAGCTGGTCTGGAGAAGCTGGAGCATCATCGTCCATAAGGATGAAATTAGGCCTGTGTTATTTATGCAGGGGCACAATGCCTGGATTAATGATGTTATAGAGGTAGTATGGGCTTGTCATAGTACTATTCAGAAAGTGTAGGGCAGTTCTGTACTGACTAAACACACCTGCCCACTCTAACACCATCACCACCAAAGGCTAGTCTGGTGACAACAGCGACTGATGCATTGTGCTGTCCTGGACTTCTCCAACACCGTTGGCGGCTATCGTTTCTGCTTAACGTGAATCAGCTTTAATCAGGGAACAGCATTGAGGCCCACAGGTCCCTGGTTCAGCGTAACTGCTCCCTGACCCATGCAAGACAATGATGCCTGTGCCTGGTGGTGTGGTCAAGTACCATTGTAGGTTGTCTAGCAGGCAGACAACGCTGATGTAAATTACTTTGAATGGTCTGACACGACACAATGTGCTTGGAGTTGAGTGGCATTCATCATACGGTTCCTGTTCATGATGAAGCGGTCATTACTTTTTCCAATTTGTCAGTCAGTCAGTCATTTTCTACCTTTTCTTACATAGTGGGTCGTGGGGGACCTGGTGCCAGCAGTCTATAGGCGGGAGGCGGGGTAAACCCTGGTCAGGTCGCCAGTCCATCGCAGGCACAGACACAAACAGGACAAACAACCATGCACACACACAGTCACACCTAGGGGCAATGTATAGAGACCAATTAACCTAACAGTCATGTTTTTTGGACTGTAAGAGGAAGCTGGAGTACCCAGAGAGAACCAATCCATGCACTGGGAGAACATGCAAACTCCATGCAGAAAGACCCCCAGCTGGGAGTCAAACCCAGGGCCTTCTTGCTGCAAGGCAACAGTGCTACCAACTGTGCCACCATGTAGCCCTTTCCAATTTGTTCCAAAGGTTTATTTTTGAAAGCATTTTACACTCTGTAAATATTATCTAGCTATGTTGTTTGCAGTTTTCTTTACTTTTCATTATTTTTCCTGTTATTTTTTTTATTCTTCTTAAAATTACCTTACCAGAGCTGCCTCTCCAGCTGCTGAAACAAGTTAATTTCCCCCTAGTGGGATGATAAAGTTTATCTTATCTCTATATTAATGATTGTTATAGAAGTTGTGCTCATTTACTCAACTGTTTCGGGGGTGAATCCCTGCACCATTGAGCCGGTAGCATCCTATTAATTCACTCTTGCTTGTACTGAGGATATCTCTCCTTTATCATTGTCTTTTCACTATCTTCTCTGCTAATACACTCTTAGGCTCACTAAAAGTCCTCCTCACTCCTCTTGAACATTTGTTCATTTTCGGAGCTATCTTAAGGCCTAAGGTGCTTTGTGAATAACTTTTAGATTACTTTGGTAGAATTCTAAGAAAAATCTTAGAATTTGAGAAATTCTATGATTTTTCTTATAATGACCTCAATAGGAGCTACTTTTAGTCTTTTCATTGTGAATACTGGCCCTGATTTTTAAACATTAATTCATGATATATCACATTGTGTGTTCTGTGTATGTTTGCCTCCACACTGCTCCCCATTCCTCAAATTTGCCTTTTCTTTGTGCCAATAGAGTATTTGAACAGCACAGACCCCCATATTAATGAGGTTATGGATAAGGTCCCTGGTGCTGAGTGCTGCTTTAAATATTGACATCATGCAACTTGACCTTGTGTCCTCTGGCAAGCGATCAATACTGCAAGGCCTGCGTGGGCATTATTATTCAACTCCTAGGTAGGTGGGTGAGACAGAAAGTGTTCTGGAGGAGGAAAGCGAGTGAATACTGCTCTTAGGAGAGGTCTGGATTAGAATTGACTGTTGTCACTCAACAGTGCCTGCACACAACTGTGCACAATGTTTGTCCAGCATTCTGTTTTTTTTTTCGTTTCCTTAGTAGACACACATTTTCACAGATTATGCACCAAATTACTATTCAAATTTGCCAAGATTAATTCAATTCAATTCAATTTAGTTTATTTATATAGCGCCAATTCACAACACGTCGTCTCAAGGCACTTCACAAAAGTCAGGTACAAACGTTCCAATTAATCTTAATCATTGAACAGTGCTATCAGATTCTGTTATTTATTCAAATTGGATAAAAAGTTTTTCTATCTAAGGAAACCCAGCAGATTGCATCCAGTCAGTGACCTGCAGCATTCACTCCTCCCGGATGAGCATATAGAGACAGTGGACAGTCACTGGCGTTGACTTTGCAGCAATCCCTCATACTGAGCATGCATGTAGCGACAGTGGAGGGGAAAAACTCCCTTTTAACAGGAAGAAACCTCCAGCAGAACAAGGCTCAGTGTGAGCGGCCATCTGCCACGACCGACTGGGGGTTAGAGAGAACAGAGCAGAGACACAAAGAGAACAAAGAAGAACTGATCCAGGAGTACTTTCTATTGGGAAGGAAAAGTAAATGTTAATGGATGTAGCTCCTTTAGTCGTTTCACCTAGAAAGAAGGAACAGATAAACTCTGAGCCAGTTTTTCAAGTTTAGGGTCTGAAGAGAGCACATAGAGTTAGTTACAATAAAAGCTCAGTCAGTAGCTATGTCTAGGAGAGAGAAAGGGTTTAAACACTGAAAGACAGGCCATGTGGATCATCGGTAGAGGGTGAGCATTAGTTGTTGCCAGCAGAAGCTTGGAGGATTCCCTTCTCCAGAAAGGTGTTACAGGTAGACACAGAGTCAGGCCAGGTTTTAGCTTCTAGGAAGAGAAAAGAGAGAGAACAAAAGTTTAAAAGCTGAAATAACCAGCAAATAACAAAAATTGAAGAGTAGTGTGAGAAAGTACCGAAGAGGGTGAAAGTGGTCATTATGTCCTCCAGCAGGCTAAGCCTATAGTAGCATAACTACAGAGATAGCTCAGGATAACCTAAGCCACTCTAACTATAAGCTTTATCAAAAAGGAAAGTTTTAAGCCTAGCCTTAAAAGTAGACAGCTTGTCCATCTAGAGCCCACTGATGGACATTGTTATACTAAAAAGCACAACGATTGGGATACCTCTCTCTCTGTCAAATTGACCATAACCATTGGAAAAGAGAGGGGGTCATACAGGTAGCAGAAATGGAGGGTGTGTTTGTACCTCAACCATAACTGAGCCGGTTTAGGCTAAACCTGACTCCCCCTTTTCCATCCAACAAGGGGAGAAGAAGACGGAGGTAAAATAAGGGAGATAGCTCAGGATAACCTAAGCCGCTCTAACTATAAGCTTTATCAAAAAGGAAAGTTTTAAGCCTAGCCTTAAAAGTAGACAGGGTTTCCGCCTCACAGACTAAAACTGGGAGCTGGTTCCACAGGAGAGGAGCCTGATAACTAAAGGATCTGCCTCCCATTCTACTTCTAGAGACTCTAGGAACCACCAGTAAACCAGCAGTCTGAGAACGAAGTGCTCTGTTAGGGAAGTATGGAACAATCAGATCTCTGATGTATGATGGAGCTAAATCATTAAGGGCTTTAAGTGAGGAGGAGAATTTAAAAATTTCTATTCTGGATTTAACAGGGGCCCAATAAGGGAAAGCTAAAGTAGGGAAATATGATCTCTCTTTTAATTTCATCAGAACTCTTGCTGCAGCATTTTGTCAGCTGAAGGCTTTTAACTGCATTTTGTTGACATCCTGATAGTAAAGAATTACAATAGTCCAGCTTGAAGTAACAAATGCATGGACTAGTTTTTCAGCGTCAATCCTGGACAGGATATTTCTAATTTTTGGCAATGTTTCCGGAGATGAAAAAAGGAAATCCTAGAAACCTGTTTTTAATATGGGATTTAAATGACATGTCCTGGTCAAAGAAAACACCAAGTTTTTTACTTTATTTTAATGCCACCCAGGTTAAGTGATTGACTAAGCAGTTTCTTTTTAAAGACTCCGGTCCAAAGACGACAACTTCTGTCTTGTCTGAATTTAGAAGCAGAAAATTTAAAGTCATCCACGTTTTTATGTCTTCAAGATATGCTTGTAGTCTATCTAACTGGTTGGGCTCATCGGGATTTATGGATAAGTAAAGCTGAGTGTCATCAGCGTAACAGTGAAAATTTATTCTATGCTGCCGGATAATTTGACCTATTGGAAGCATATATATAGTAAAGAGAATTGGCCCATGTACTGAACCCTGAGGTACTCCACAATTAACTCTGGAGTTTAAAGATGCTTTATCATTTACATGAACAAACTGGAATCTGTCAGACAAATAAGATTTAAACCAGCCTAGCGCTGTTCCCCTGATCCCTACAGCATATTCCAGCCTTTCTAAGAGAATATTATGATCAACTGTATCAAATGCAGCACTGAGATCTAACAGGACAAGTACAGACACAAGTCCATTATCTGAGGCAATAAGAATATCATTAGTGAATTTCAGCAGAGCTGTTTCAGTGCTATGATGAGCTCTGAAACCTGACTGAAACTCTTCAAACAGGTCATTGCTGTGTAAATGCTCACACATTTGATTAGCAAATATTTTCTCAAGAATTTTAGATAAGAATGGAAGATTGGATATCGGTCTGTAATTTATTAAGTCATTAGAATACATAAGATTAAGCATTGCATCAGTAGAGCAATTCACCAAAGAAAAATACAGTACTTGGTGCTTTGGTGGATCGATAAGTGTATAAATACAGATCACTACAACTTTCTTTCTGGGACCATAACCTAAGGGTTTAGTCCCTGGCACTCCACCTGTCTTTATGCTGCCACTTAACCTAGAACCTTAATTAAGAGAGTTAATTATTAATCAAACCTCAAGAGCCAATTTGTCCATTGGTTCTTGGCTGGATTGCTGGATCGAGGGCTCTACTTGAACATGAAGGAAGCTTGTTTCCTCTGTTTCCACTTAATTATAGACATGCAGAAGAAAAGATTCCTGTACATAGAGTATCTTAATCAACAGACGTCCACTGAACGAGAAGGAAAAAGCATGATGGAAGAGGCATGGCAGCTACAGCAGACCAAGTTCCTACTGATGGACTTTCGATCTTTATCTGCTCAGTTATTTTCCCCTGTTGTTGTCAATTTTTGAGGAGTGAAACTTATTTTTCCCCGCGCAGTATAACTACAACAACAGAAAAGCTTACTATAGCTTTAAACTACCAAGAAAAAAACAACAAACTGCAGAAATTTAGATTAACATTTTGACAGCTAAAGTAATCGAGTGTCACTGTTGTGTCTCTGGTAATAACTTGTCTCTGAAAATAAAATGTTGTGATATCTTCTGAAATATTTGTTGAAGTCATTTGTACAGTTTCCAAATCAAAAAATGGGTAGTTGCTCCAGGCAATTACATAGATTAGTTTAAAGTTGTGTAGTTGCTGAAAATACCTACTTCAGTACTCTCTTTGCACTTTTGATTTTCATTTCATCCTCCCTCTTTGTTCATTCTTACTGCCTAAGTTTAATCCACTTACATATGAGCCACCATCAAGCATCCTAAACAGGTATAATTTCATGGTAGCTCTGAACAAATTAACACAAGTTCTAAACAATATTATTCCATGTCCTAAGGGAAGAAATTATAGACCCAGCTTGCAAACTGGATAACGATGAGGGAAAGCAGGGGGGAAATAGAAGTACACACGTGGACAAAATTGTTGGTACCCCTTGGTTAATGAAAGAAAAACCCACAATGGTCGCAGAAATAACTTGAATCTGACAAAGGTAATGGATAAAAATTCTATGAAAATGAACAAATGAAGGTCAGACATTGCTTTTCAAACATGCTTCAACAGAATTATTTAAAAAAATAAACTCATGAAACAGGCCTGGACAAAAATGATGGTACCCCTAAAAATAATGTGACCAAAGGGACATGATAAATCAAGGTGTGTCCATTAATTAGCATCACAGGTGTCTACATTCTTGTAAAAAGTCAGTGGGCCTATATATAGGGCTACAGGTAGTCACTGTGCTGTTTGGTGACATGGTGTATACCACACTCAACACGGACCAGAGGAAGCGAAGGTAAGAGTTGTCTCACGAGATTAGAAAGAAAATTATAGTCAAGCATGTGAAAGGTAAAGGTTATAAGACCATCTCCAAGTAGCTTGATGTTCCTGTGACTACAGTTGCACATATTATTCAGAAATTTAAGATCCATGGGGCTGTAGCCAACCTCCCTGGATGAAAATTGATGGCAAAACAAAGAGATGGATAATACGAACGGTAACAAAAGAGCCCAGAAAAACTTATAAAGAGATTAAAGGTGAACTTCAAGCTCAAGGAACATCAGTGTCAGATCGCACCATCTAACATAGTTTAAGGCAAAGTGGACTTAATGGGAGACGACCAAGGAGAACACCATTGTTGAAAACAAATCATAAAAATCCAGACTGGAATTAGCCAAACTACAAGCCACAAAGCTTCTGGGAGAATGTCCTATGGACAGATGAGACAAAAATTTAACTTTTTGGCATATCAGCTCTATGTTTGCAGACGGAAAAATGAAGCATATGAAGAAAAGAACACTGTCCCTACTGTGAAACATGGAGGAGGCTCTGTTATGTTCTGGGGCTGCTTTGCTGCATCTGGCACAGGGTGTCTTGAATCTGTGCTGGGTATAATGAAATCTCAAGACTATCAAGGGATTCTAGAGAGAAATGTGCTGCCCAGTGTCAGAAAGCTTGGTCTCAGTCGTAGGTCATGGGTCTTGCAACAGGATTATGACCCTAAACACACAGCTAAAAACACCCAAGAATGGCTAAGAGGAAAACATTGGACTATTCTGAAGTGGCCTTCTATGAGCCCTGACCTAAATCCTATTGAACATCTTTGGAAGGAGCAGAAACATGCCGTCTGGAAAAGGCACCCTTTAAACCTGAGACAACTAGAGCAGTTTGCTCATGAGGAGTGGGCCAAAATACCTGCTGAGAGGTGCAGAAGTCTCACTGACAGTTTTAGGAATCGCTTGATTGCAGTGATTGCCTCAAAAGGTTGTGCAACAAAATATTAATATTAATATTAATATTAAATATTAATATTAATGGTACCATAATTTTTGTCCAGGCCTGTTTCATGAGTTTAGTTTTTAAAATAATTCTGTTGAAGCATGTTTGAAAAGCAATGTCTGACTTTCATTTGTTCACTTTCATAGAATTTTTATCTAGTGTTACCTTTGTCAGATTCAAGGTATTTCTGTGATCATTGAGGGTTTTTCTTTCATTAACCGAGGGGTACCAACAGTTTTGTCCACGTGTGTAGATGTCAGCATATGTTTGCAGAATATTTTTATATTTTTTTGCTTTTTTATGTTATCTGATGAAGTGACACTCATAACAGATTTTCAGGACTTCTCAGGTTTCACTCGGAATAAAAAAATAGAGGTTAATTTTGAGAAAAACCCTTTTTTATCTGTCATGAATCAGAATTTTGTTATAATGTTTCAAAAATGTCATTTCTTTGTTAAAAATCTTTCCTCCCTTTTTAAACTGATAATAATCGTATTAACTCTAAATATAATGGACTAAGGGGTAAAGAAAGCAGCAAATATTATCTTTGCTTTTGTGTTCAGCTTTTTTTTGGTATTTCATATGTATTTATATTCTACTCCCTTGATGATCCATGTGTGCTCTCAGCCAAATCTCCTTTTTCGTCAGTTCAACTTCTGTTTTTTTTTTTTATCGCGGTTGGCAAACAACTTCTAGGTGCATTACTGCCACCTTCTAGATTGGAGTGTGGATCGGAAACTATCATACCATCATTAAATTCTTTTTTTTAATTCCTGTTTCTTTCAAAAAAAAAAAAAAACATGAAGAAAAACTATATCCTGATGTTTTTCGAAGGCAAAGGCCTCAACTACCTTATCCCCGGGTGCTTAAACTGGCTCTGGGGATGTGATATGTCACCTAACTGGGGGGAAAGGAGCCCAAGCTTATGCGTAAGGTGGATAGATACTGGCTAGGAATAGTTGGGCTCACCTCCATGCACCGCCTGGGCTCTGGAACCAGCTCCTTGTGAGAGGCTGGACCCTCTTCCACTGAGAAGTGGCCCGCGGGGAGAAGCAGCGGACTGGGGTCTCTGTTGTTTCAGCCTAGGGTGTCCATCAGTGCACTTGGCACCAGGACACCCTAGGCCGGAGGTCGGCGATCGACTTTGTAGTTGCGTCTTCTGACCTCCGTCCAAAGGGCTTGGACACCCTGGAGAACATAGGGGCTGAGCTGTCCATTGATCACCACCTGGTGGTAAATTGGATCCACTGCCAGGCAAGGAAGCAGGACAGACTCAGCAGACCCAAGCATTCAGTGAGGGTCTGCTAGAAATGCCTGGGAGAGCCCTTAGACATATCCAGCTCCCAGCTCCAGGAGAACATTTCCGACATTCCAAACAAAAACCCGGGCCTGGGAGGAGTTTAATGAGGGTATGGAGAAGGACTATCGATCAGCCTCGATTTGATTCTGGCAAACTGTCCTGTGCCTCAGGAAGGGGAAGCAGTGCTTATCCAACACTGTTTACAGTGGGGGTGCTGCAGACCTCGACGGCGGGCGTTATTGGACGGTGAAAAAAGTACTTTCAGGTACTCCTCATTCCTGCTTTCACACCTTCCCTGATGAAAGCAGAGGCTGGGGACAGGTAGTTAGACTTGTTTATCACCTATGCTGAAGTCACAGAGGTGGTCAGAAAGCTCAATGGTGGCAAGGCATCAGGGACGGATGACATCTGCCCTCAAGTCTCTGTATGTTGTCAGGGCTGTCATGGCTGACATACCATGCATAGCGGTTAGGGACAGTGCCCCTAGAATGGCATACCGGGATGGTGGTCCCGCTTCACAAGAAGGGGGAACAGAGGGTGTGTTTCCTCAGCCTCCCCGGGAAGGCCTATGCCAGAGCACCTCACAAGGCCTATGCTCCTAGAGCACCCCATAAAGGGCACCTCAATAGACACGGTCGAATGCCTTCTCCAGGTCCACAAAACACATGTAGACCAGTTGGGCAAACTCCTATGAACTCTCAAGCACCTTCTGGAGGATGTAGAGCTGGTCCACTGTTCCACGGCCGGGACAAAAACCATACCTCTCCTCCTGGTTTGACTATCGGCTGGACTCTCCTCTCCAACACCCTGGCATAGGCCTTATCAGGAAGGCTGAGGAGTGTGATCCCCCTGTAGTTGAAACATGCCCTCCAGTCCCCCTTCTTGTAAGGGGGGACCACTAGCTCGTTCTGCCAGTCCAGAGGCACTGTCCTCGACCACAACGCAGTGTTAAAGAAGCGTGTCAGGCACAACAGCCCCACAACATACAGAGACCTGAGGTACTCAGGGGGGATCTCATCCACCGCCAAAGCCTTGGCACCACAGGACTTTTTGACCTCGGTGACTTGGGTGATAAAACAAGTCCAACTCCAAGCCCCCAGTCTCTGCTTCCACCAGGGAAGGTGTGATGGCAGGATTGAGGAGATCCTCGAAGTACTCCTTCCACTGCCCGACAATGACCCCCGTCAAGGTCAGCAGCTCCCCACCCCTCCTGCAAACAGTGTTGGCAAAGCACTGCTTCCCTCTCCTGAGGCACCAGATGGTTTGCCAGAATTGCTTCACTGACTGGTAGTCCTTCTCCTCAGCCTCACCGAACTGGTACCTGTCAGCCGCTTCAGCAGTCTCACTAGCCCTTACTGCCGGTGTCCACCACCAGGTTTGGGGATTGCCACCGCGACAGACCTTACAGCTACAGATACGGGTGGCAGCATCGACAACAGATGTGGAGAACACAGTCCACTCGGACTCTATGTCCGACTGGTAGTCACTGACTGGTAGTCCTTCTCCTCGGCCTCACCGAACTGGTACCTGTCAGCCGCTTCAGCAGTCTCACTAGCCCTTACTGCCGGTGTCCACCACCAGGTTTGGGGATTGCCACCGCGACAGACCTTACAGCTACAGATACGGGTGGCAGCATCGACAACAGATGTGGAGAACACAGTCCACTCGGACTCTATGTCTCCAATCTCCCTCAGAATCTGGTCAAAGCTCTCCTGGAGGTGGGAGTTGAATACATCCCTTGGCAAGGGCTCTGCCAGACACTCCCAACAGACCCTCACTATACTGCCAAGTCTGTCCGACTTACTCCTCTTCCAGCGGATCCAACTTACCACCAGGTGGTGATCGGTGGACAGCTCAGCCCCTCTATTCAATCAAGTGTTCAAGAAATGCGGCCAAAGGTCCGAAGACACAACTACAAAGTCGATCAATGACCTCCTGTCTAGGGTGTCTTGGTGCCAAGTGCAATGAAGTGCACTTTTTGTCTGACCCGTCACACCATGGGAGGGCATTTAAGCCCTGGACAACATGGCTTCTACTAACATTCAAGCACTCAAACCATTCCACCACGTTGGTGGAATGGTTTGAGGTAGGGGTTGAAGGAGGAGTACTTTACCAAGGGTTGTGTGCTATATGGTGTTGTAATTATTATCATGTTTATGTTATTTCATATTTAATTAAAAAGTCATTCGGTTTGTTAACCTGTTGTCCTGTGAATACCAGCCCAATATTGCAGTGGTATTAGGACAATAGAGAAAAGGGTGAATCAAACTCTGCCATTACTGAACAGCAAAACTGCACACATGGAATAAATTCACACAATTTCTTTAAATACAAGAATGTATTAACAAAAATTACTTAACCCCAAGGTAAACATATTCCAGTTAACAAACTCTTTGCTATACTAGACCAATTCAACTAAAGCTACCAAGCGAAATGAAGGAATAAAGAAAACCAATGAACTATATACAAATTAAGGAACAAGGGAATCAATACAAATGGTTAAAACCATGAACAATAAAACGATTTAGTATTACTATTCAATGTTATTTATGTTTTGAGAACCAAGGATTAAACTAAGGACAAAAATTGGTATTTTGTCAAAATATCCAATCACAGTGCAAGATCAGAGGAGTAGTGTGATGGAGATTAGGGGCTCCATCCCTATAAGTGATTATTGATATTATATTTATTTATATAACAAATGCTGTTTGTTTAGTTTTATTTCAGTTATAGTGATATTTATTTAAACATTCTTTCAGGCAGAACGACTGGCCATCTTTCTTGGACAGGGGGAATGTGGGGAAGTGTCAGGTTAGGTGTTGAGTCTTACCTTTGGGTGTGTCTCCTTGGTAGGGTGGAGCATACCATTGTCAACTAAGAGGGGAGGTGCTCTGCAGAGTTAGATTAAGTTAAATTAAATTTTTTGATTGATTGTAGATTAGTTTAGTCTAATGATTTGCATGCATGTAAATGTTTATTGGTGCCATTTATTGTTTTGTGTTAGGTGGGGTGAATTGTTGCGGTGAACCATTTCTTGTTTTAATTTGTCACCCATTTAGCTGGCATGAGTGTTGGAACTACCCTAAAGTAGAAAGCCAGCTTCTTTGTTCACGGTGTGGGTAAAAAATGTGACCTGGAGTTTCAAATAAAGCCATCTCAACTGCTTTCTGTTGCCTCGCCTCCTTCCCGCACGCAGAACGATCCGCCTGTAGAAGTGACAAGTGGTGTCAGGAGTGGGATTGTGGAGGAATAATGAGGCAATGATGACAAGAGGTGGGAAAATAACTAATGAATCTGGGAGTCCAGAGAGTACTGCAGCCGCGAGTGGGGAGGAGGCTGCTACTGGGGCTAGCGCTGATGACAAACTGGATCAGCTGGCCAGTCTTGTCAAATCACAGATGCAGTCTCAAACGGCTCGAGACCAGCAGATTGAGAAGGAAGCAGAGCGCCAAGAGGTGAGATGGAAGGGTTTATAAGATCAGTTTCGACAACTCCAGGCGTATGTGGAGGAATTGAAACAGGAATGACAGTATGATGGCGACAGGGTGGGGGAGGATCCTCACACTCATGATGGTGAAGGAGACGGCCAAGATGACGGACAAGGTGAGATGACCTACCAGCTACCAGCTGCGCAGAGGGAGCCAAAGCTGCTTCCACTGACTTCTGAAGATGATGTTGAGCACTTTTTAACAACTTTCGAGAGGATGGCTAAGGTCTGTCATTGGCCTAAAGAAGAGTGGGCAGTTTGTCTGGTTCCACTACTGACTGGGAAAGCACGTAGTGCTTATGTACTGATGGACCTTGCACATTCTCACGTTTATGACATGAAAGATACTATATTGACCAAATATGAGATAACGGTCGACACCTATAGAAGGAGGTTTCGATCCCTGGACGTTCATCAGGGTGAGACACCAAAAGAACTTTATGTTCGACTCAAGGACCTGTTCTATAAGTGGGTCAAACCGGAGAAGTCATCAGTGAAGGACATTTCAGAATTGATGATCATGGAGCAGTTTCTGAGGATGGTGAATCCAGACTTGGAGGTGTGGATCCGAGAACGAGCCCCAAAGTCTGCAGAGGAGGCTGCAAGTTTGGCAGAAGTCTTCTTGTCAGCAAGGACGGAAACCAGAAGAACCAATTTGGGCGTAATCACTTCCCTACAGGAAGAAATAAGTCTGACGAGGGTGAAAGGGGTGGTGTTATGGGTCAGACTAGGAGTTATCCCGCTACTAAGTCCTTTTCTGTAGCTAAACCCACTCCTGCTAAGAATTCCTCCTCAAAACAAAATGTAAGGTGTTTCCAGTGTAACAGGGTAGGTCATACACAGTATACATGTCCTGCCACTACAAGGAGTGAGCCCTCCCTTCTGTGTTCGGTCCCTAGACCATCTTCCCCATTCCTGGCCTAGGAACTTGCTCACACAGTCCCGGTGCTCGTAAATGGTCAACATGAAACAGCTTTATTAGATACAGGAAGTTTCAAATCTGTGGTTAAGACAAAAATTAGTTGTATTCACGGTGACGAAATGGAGTATGCGGTAGCTGAGATTTATTTTAACTATAGGAGGTCAGACCTTATTATTACCTGTAGCATTAGCTCCAAGGCTGCCGTATGCTGTCATTTTGGGTTTGGATGTTCCCACATTGACTAGTTTAGTGTCAAACGCAGAAGCTGAATCTTTGAATCTCCCTAATAGCCATGAGGAACCACAGGTCAAGACTCAGGACACTGCACTCTTGCAGAAAAATGTCCCCACAAGGACAGAAGCAGAACCTTTTTCCCCAATCTGTAGCTTGGTCACTACTAGAGCACAGAAGATACGGAACCCACTTCAAGAATTACCATTCTATGACGTGGAACTGGAGGTGGGCCCGGGAAAGCCATTTAAATCCAGAGCTGATAGGAGAAGGGATAGGTCTATGGGTACGATCAGAAGGGAGGTGGGTGAAAAGATGAAACCCTGCTCTTTATTTGACTTTGATATTCCTTCAGATGTTTCTGCCTATCAGATTTCAGACCCAACATTAAAACCATGGTTTGAGAAGGTCACTGAAGCTGAGGGGAAGAAGCAAGGGAAAATAAATGCCCTGGAAGATGCAACTTATGTGGTGAGGAATTGTGTCCTTTATCTGGTTAAAGGTGAATCAGAAGCCATTGCTCTACCACAGCAGTGGAGGGGAAAGGTGATGGAACTTGGTCATTCAGTTCCTTGGGCGGGGCACCTTGGGTTTCAGAAATCTCTCCATAGAATAGCAAGACGGTTTGTGTGGTCAGGCATGTATACACAAGTACAACAGTTCTGCTCTTCTTGTCACACATGTCAGTTGACTGCAAACAGAGGTGCTTCTAGAGCTCATCTACAGCCATTGCCTATCATAGATACACCATTTGGAGGACAGGAATGGATGTGGTAGGTCCCCTGGAGAAAGCTCCTCCGGTAACAGCTACATTCTGGTTATGCTACTAGATACCCTGAGGCTTTCCCTTTAAGGTCAGTGAAGGCTAAACAGGTAGCTAGTTGTTTGCTGCATCTGTTTTCGCGAGTAGGCATTCCTAAAGAGATCCTTACCGACTGTGGGACTAATTTTCGGTCAAAACTTTTAAAGCAGGTTTATCAGTTCTTAGGTATAAAGGGTATAAACACCACCCCTTACCATCCCCAGTCAGACGGGCTGGTGGAACGTTTCAATCGAACACTGAAGAACATGCTGCGGAAGTTTGTTTCAGAGACGAGCACAGACTGGGAAATATGGCTGCCCTATATGCTTTTTGCATATTGAGAAGTTCCACAAGCATCCCCTGGATTTTCTCCATTTGAGTTGCTGTACGGACGACAGGTGAGGGGGCCATTGGATCTTCTTAAAGAACAATGGGAGAGCCCAAGTCCATCAGGTGAGCATGTGGTTCCTATGTGATAAAAATGAGAGAGAAACTTGAAGGCAGCTCAAACTAAACAAAAAACCTGGTATGATAAAAATGCCAGGGAGAGGAGTTTTTGTCCTGGACAGCAAGTGTTGTTGTTGCTCCCTACCCGTGACAATAAGCTTCTCGCAAAATGGCAGGGCCCGTATGAGGTCACACGATGTGTAGGGAAGCTTAATTATGAACTGTATATGCCTGAGATGAAGAAGAAATATCAAACCTTCCATTTTAATCTTCTGAAACAATACCACAGGTCACCACAACAGTTTACTATGTCATCTGCGTCACAGTTATCTCACCAGGATCCACTGCAGGGTGAGGAGCGTGCAGAGACTGTTTTGCCCCAACTCTTTGTGCGTGTGGTGGATGATTAAGAGGAAGATGAGCTATTCTTTCCAGCTCTTGGCTCTGTACCAGTCTCAATTTCTCTCTCCCATCTCGAGCCGTCTCAGCAGCAGGAAATAAAGCCCCTTCTGTTTCAGGAAAAACAGGGGTTTACAAACTTGATACAACACCTTAGAGATGACGCCGCACCTCATAGGAAGTTCTACAGGGTTCCAGAACGTCTTGTCCCACAACTCCAAAATGAGATACAGTTTATGTTGGAGCTGGGGATCATTGAGCCCTCGGTGAGTGAATGGTGCAGCCCAGTAGTGCTTGTACCAAAAAAGGATGGCACTTTAAGATTTTGTATTGATTTTAGATACCTCAATAGTGTCTCTAAATTTGACCCCTATCCAATGCCTCGCATTGATGAACTTTTGGAGAGAGTTTGCAGTGTAACTTTATTACCATACTAGACCTCAGCAAGGGCTACTGGCAACTGGCCCTGGCATTAGAGGCGAAAGAGTTGACTGCGTTTAAAACACCTTTTGGGGTTTTCCAGTTTAAGGTGATGCCCTTTGGCCTGCAGGGGGCACCAGCCACATTTCAGCACCTCATGGACCAGGTGCTGAGGGAGGCATCTGACTTTGCGGCGACCTGGATGACATGGTGATTTTCAGCCAGACGTGGGAGGAGCATCTTCATCATTTGCAGCATGTTTTACAGCTTATCAGATCCGCAGGCCTTACCATTAACCCCCACAGGTGTAAGTTGGCTCAGAGGCAGGTAGAGTACTTGGGCTATGTGGTGGGAGATGGACAGGTTAGACCTCAAGTAGGAAAAGTTGAAGCTATTCGGGCATACCCAATACCTACAACCAAAAGGATGGTCCGTGCTTTTGTTGGGTTAGTGGGGTGGTATAGTAAGTTCATTCCCCATTTTGCAGAGAGGGCTGCTGTTCTGACAGATTCCCCACAGGGAAAATGTGGGGAAGTGTCAGGTTAGTTGTTGAGTCTTACCTTTGGGTGTGTCTGCTTGGTAGGGTGGAGCATACCATTGTCAACTAAGAGGGGAGGTGTTTTATTTTGTCACCCCTTTAGCTGGTACGAGTGTTGGAACTACCCTAAAGTAGAAAGCCAGCTTCTTTGCTCATGTGGTGGGTAGAAAATGTGACCTGCAGTTTCAAATAAAGCCATCTTAACTGCATTCTGTTGCCTCGCCTCCTTCCCGCACGCAGAACGATCCGCCGGTAGAAGTGACAAGTAGATAAAACATTATTTTAATAAAACATTATTTTAAAGAATGGTTTTCTGAATAAAAACCAACCTTCTGAATAATTACTTCTCAATGCTGTTTAATTAGCTGTCTTTAGTAAAATTACATTTAAGGAAATATTATTTTTTAGACTGAAAACTAGTAACCTTTCTGGACAGTTGATTCTCAATGAATTAACAAGCCAGCACATGGGTTAACCCAAGAAAGGTTCAAGCCATGCTTGTCTTAATTACCCCATTCGTATGAACACTGGATTTATCTGAGCAACAGATCATACTTAGCTTTGTTGCACTCACTCGGCGGGTATTTGACCGTCAGATTGTAGTCACTTTGGACCCAAGTTTAAATAGTTAGTCTGCTTTGCCGGGAAAGAAGACATTAATGTGCGGTGCCTCTCCTATTTGACTTTCGGTTGAGAGTCGTGTGGAAAGTGGCAGGCTTGTTGGAACATGATGTTTTTGTTTCTGACTTAATGATGTCACTGGTTAGTCCAGCTATGACTCCTCATTGGTTTTTAGTGGGCGGGGCTAAAGCGATGTCAGCAGTTGACTGTGCCAACATGTTCAGCATTCATCCATGATGATGTATACTGCCATTGAAGTGGATCCGATGGTGTATGAGAGAGATAGAGCACTTCAAATGTTCTAGGGGGCACTGTTTATCCAAATTCCAATGTAACGCATTAGACCTGTTTGGAGGCTAACAGAGATCAACCATATTCAGTTTGGAGTAAATTGGACCATGCATGTGTAATTTAGTGCCAAACCTAAGGCCATGGCATGACATCAGACCTCGCCATGGTGCCAAAGCTACACCTTCCAGCAAAACCACTCAGTACTAAGATCCAACTTAGAACATCATGTCACTGGGGATGTTTTCATGTTGATTATGTGAAGGGAATGAAATATGGACCACACTAAGTGAAACATAACACTTCCTGTTCTCAGGGGGCGGGGCTTCAATGATGTCATCATTTGACCATTGAATATTGTTCAGGCCCTGGATCAATCCCAGAAGGTTTCATGTCTCTGTGACTTTCCTTGTAGGAACTATAACAGATTCGCGTTTCATGGCGAGAAGGCAGATTTTCAGGCTTGGCCATGCCCACATGCTTTCATGTAGCAAAAAGCTTTTGATAACTTTTGATCCCCAATACCTTGAGAGTATATTGCATGATTTTGAAGTCTCTAAGTCAAAAGCTATAGGAGTAGTTCCCTCAGATTTGACATGTGTAGACGAAAGAAAATAGCGGCTTTTATCCAAAATGGCCGACCCCATAGGGTTTGCACCATGGGTCCAGGAGACTTTTTTTGTAGGTCATGAGAAGTCACAAATGCGTACCAAATTTCATAAGCCTCGGACAAAACATTTCTTGGGGCTGGTTGTTTTAGTGCTTCTAGAGGGTACTGTGGAGCAATTAGGCCATGCCCACCAATTATTTCACTGGATATCTTTATTGTGCTGTACTAATATCAATCCTATGGAATTTGGTGCCGATTGGCTGAAAAATTTGGAAATCAGAAGTAACCGTAACGTCGGACTTCACCACGCTGCCACGGCCACACTCTCCAGCCGAATGTCTTAGTTCTGGAGGCCAACTTAGACCATCTTGATATCTGTCACTGTCACTGATATCTGTCACTACATATTTTGTGTCTCTGTGAATTTCCTTGTAGAACCTATAACAATTTCTTATTTTTTGGCGAGTCATCAAATTTTGATAACTCACAATTTTGATAACTTTAGATCCCCAATGCCTTCTAAGCAAACTGATCAAATTTCAAGCCGATCGCTCAAAATCTCTAGGAGGAGTTCAATCCAATACGGAGGCTATAAAATGCAAAAATGGGGTCAAAATCGAAACTTCATTCCAAGATGGCCGACTTCTTGTTTGTTGGAGGACGTGGGTGCAAGATAGTTTTAGGTAGGTCTCCTTCGTAGTGCTTAGCTGCTCGGCCATAAATATATGCGCATTGAGTGTCTATGAAGATCAAACCAGCAGTTTTTTGGCCAAAATTGCAATTTGGGTTAACTTGGAAAGAGAAGCCCTGCTGGTGTGCTGATATCTCGATTGCGGCGATCAGCTGGCAGAACGGTGGGCTGTGGCCTAGCTGATTGTCCCAAATCTCGAACAAAGGTGTCATAAAACTCTGAGGTGGGAACTTAGTAAAAAAAACTTCAGTAATAAAACAGGGACAAAGGAGTGGTCAGGCCACGAGGCCCAGACCGCAGCTGCTTTGAGAGGAAAACTTTTAAAAGTCCAACTTCAGCGCTCCGCGATTCAGCATGCATACCCAGCAAATCAAAATTGGCTCAGCATAAAACACTTCAAACAGTATTGCGTGCAACGAGTTGATACCTTGGATTAACTGCTGGTGATTCTAATACACCTTAGCTATTCCTCTTCCTGCCTAGACCTCTAAATACACCTATCCAATTTAATATAAAAAAAAGAACGAAAGTACTTTGACGCTGATTTCTTCTTCTGAGCAGTTTGTGGATGGCTTAAGTCTCCAGAAAAAAGAGGTGGGGGGTGGGGGTTCTGGGGAGGGGGGGAGTTGAACGCATCCATGATCAACTCAAAAACGTTACAATTCTCATCCGTCAAAAACGGTAAAAAAATATGAGGAACCGTTGCAGGCAACTGAATCAACAAGGAGGAAAACTCATCTGCTTGGAAACAAACCCCTGTGGGTGCGCCGGAGTGTCGGCGGGGTCTTCGATCGGTATATGAATCTTCTGACCTTCTTGTATCAGACAGAATTCCAGCCTTCAAGCTGTTCTGGGAATGGCCAAGTTGAGGAAAAAAGGAACTTGCGAGTTTCTGTCGCCCCAGATATGCGCCTCTATTGCGTCATCCTGTGAGACACGTTGGAAATGGCGGTTTAAAAGTTTGTTTCTTCGGCTTTATAGTTCTGATGATGTCAGCTTTGATGTCCATCACTGCGTGTCACTGCGCATGTTGAACTGCGCAGCCCAGTCAGTCTGTCTGACCAAAATGGATAAACCCAACGCATGACAGAAATTTTGAAGCTTTTTCCCTTATTTCATTGCTTATTTCAACTACACTGGATTATCTTTTGTGGTGGGAAAAAAAAGTTTTGGTTAGTTTATCAGATGAAATCTCACCATCCCTCTTTTTAAGGTAATACAGTTTTAAAGCAAACATTGGTTACAAACATTTTTGCTGGTAAAATAAACAGCGTAATCCAGGGTTTCTACATAAGCAAATAACCCTGGGAACCTAGCTTAAACCAACTTGTCAGGCTCTATTACTTTACAAGGGGTTGAATTTGTTTATTTAAAAATGAAAGTTTGCTTTTTGGACATTTCTTTCAGCTAGAGAAAAATGAGAAACCCTTGGCTTATCTTTTAGAAATGCTCCACCAGTTACTCGTACTCGTACTCGTCGTCTTCCGCTTTATCCGGGACCGGGTCGCGGGGGCAGCAGACTCAGCAGAGACACGCAGACGTCCCTCTCCCCAGACACCTCCTCCAGCTCTTCCGAGGGGAGCCCAAGGCGTTCCCAGACCAGCCGAGAGACATAGTCCCTCCGGTGTCCTGGGCCGTCCCCTGGGCCCCCCCCCTGGGGCGTGCCTGGAACACCTTCCGGGGGAAAGGCGTCCAGGAGGCATCCGGAATAGATGCCAGCCCCCCAACTGGCTCCTTTCGATGTGGAGTAGCAGCGGCTCTACTCTGAGCCCCCCCGAATGGTCGATCCCTCACCCTATATCTAAGGGAGTGCCCGGCCCCCCCTACGTAGGGAGCTCTTTTCAGCCGCTTGTATCCGGGATTTCCCTTTTTTCGGTCATGACCCCAAAGTTCATGGCCATAGGTGAGGGTAGGAACGTAGAGGCCCACCGGTAAATCGAGAGCTTCGCTTTTCGGCTCAGCTCTCTCTTCACCACAACGGACCGGCACAGCGCCCCCATTACTGCGGCAGCCGCACCGATCCGTCTGTCGATCTCCCGCTCCATTCTTCCCTCACTCGTGAAAAAAGACCCCGAGATACTTGAACTCCTCCCTTGAGCAGGAACTCCCCTCCAACTGAAGAGGGCCAGCCACCCTTTTCGGTTGAGTACCATGGCCTCTGACTTGGAGGAGCTGATCCTCATCCCCCGCCGCTTCACACTCGGCTGCGAACCCCCCCGCGCATGCTGTAGGTCTTGGCTAGAGGGGCCAGCAGGACCACGTCATCTGCAAAAAGAAGAGACGAAATCCACTGGTCCCCCAAACCAGACCCCCTCCGGCCCTTGGCTGCGTCTAGAAATCCTGTCCATGAAAGTTATGAATAGGACCGGTGACAAAGGGGCAGCCCTGCCGGCCCCTGCACCGGGAACAGGTCCGACTTAGTGCCGGCAATGTGGACCAAACTCCTGCTCCGCTCGTACAGGGACCGGATGGCCCCTAATAAAGGGCCCCCGATTCCATACTCCTGGAGCACCCCCCCCAAGGCATCACGAGGGACACAGTCAAATGCCTTCTCCAGGTCCACAAAACACTTGAACCGGTTGGGCAAACTCCCATGAGCCCTCGAGTACCCTGTAGAGGGTATAGAGCTGGTCCAGTGTTCCACGGCCGGACGAAAAAACCCACTGCTCCTCCTGAAGCCGAGGTTCGACTATCGGCCGGACTCTCCTCTCCAATACCCTGGCGTAGGCCTTACCAGGAGGCTGAGGAGTGTGATCCCCCCCGTATTGGGAACACACCCTCCGGGCCCCCCTTCTTATGAAGGGGGACCACACCCCCGGTCTGCCAGTCCAGAGGCACTGTCCCGGACCGCCATGCAATGTTGAAGAGGCGTGTCAACCATGAAGGCCCCACAACATCCAGAGATTTTTGGTACTCAGGGCGGATCTCATCTACCCCAAAGCCTTGCCACCGCGGAGCTTTTTAACCACCTCGGTGACTTCAGCCTGGGTGACGAAAGAGTCCAACCCCGAGTCCCCAGCCTCTGTTTCCACCAGGGAATGCGTGACGGCAGGGTTGAGGAGATCCTCGAAGTACTCCTTCCACCGCCGATGATGTCCCCAGTCGAGGTCAGCAGCCTCCCCCCCCATATAAAAAAGTGTTGGCGAAGCACTGCTTCCCCCTCCTGAGGCACCGGACGGTTTGCCAGAATCGTTTCGAGGCCGACCGGTAGTCCTTCTCTATGGCCTCTCCGAACTCCTCCCAGGCCCGGGTTTTTGCCTCTGACGCAGCCCGGGCCGCAGCACGCTTGGCCTCACGGTACCCGTCAGCCGCCTCAGGAGTCCCACAAGCCAACCACAGCCGATAGGACTCCTTCTTCAGCTTGACAGCATCCCTTCCTGCCGTTTTCCACCACCGGGTTCTGGTTTTGCCGCCGCGACAGGCACCGCAGACCTTACGGCCCCGCAGCTACGGGCAGCAGCATCAAAATAGATGCGGAGAACATGGTCCACTCGGACTCTATGTCTCCAACATCCCCGGAATCTGGTCAAAGCTCTCCCGGAGGTGGGAGTTGAATACATCCCTTGCCAAAGGCTCCGCCAGGCGTTCCCAGCAGACCTCCCACTATGCGCTTGGGCCTGCCAATTTTTGTCCGGCTTTCTTCTCCTCCAGCGGATCCAACTCACCACCAGGTGGTGATCAGTGGTAAGCTCAGCCCCTCTCTTCACTCGAGTGTCCAAAAAATGCGGCCGAAGGTCTGATGATACGCAACAAAATCGATCATTGACCTCCTGCCTAGGGTGTCCTGGTGCAAATGCACTGATGGACACCCTTATGCTTGAACATGGTGTTCATTTTGAAAAACCGTGACTAGCACAGAAGTCCAATAACAAAACACCACTCGGATTCAGATCGGGGAGGCCATTCCTCCCGATCGCCCCTCCAGGTATCACTGTCGGTTTTAGGGGTTGAAGTCCCCGGCAGAATAATGGAGTCCCCGGGAGGGGCACTATCCAGCGCCCCGACAGGGACACCAAGAAGGCCGGGTACTCCGCACTAACCCCTCGGGGCCCATAGGCCGAAAACAACAGTCAGAGACCTATCCCCGCCCGAAGGCGCAGGGTTGCGACCCTCTCATCCACCGGGGTAAACCCCAACACGAGACGGCTGAGCTGGGGGGCAACAGGCAAACCCACCCCCCCCGCCGCCCCCCCCGTGGGGCCACTCCAGAGTAGAAGAGAGTCCAGCCCCCCTCAAGGAGATGGGTTCCAGAGCCCACGCTGTGCGTGGAGGCGAGCCCGACTATTTCTAGTCGATATCTCTCGACCTCCGCACAACCCGGGCTCCTTCCCCCCCAGCGAGGGTAACAATCCACTCCCTAGAGCCAGCCTTAAAGCATCCGGGGATCGGGCCGCTGAGGTCTCCACCTTCGTCCCCCACCCAATCCTCTTTGCCCGGGTCCCTCACGGTTCCCCCCGCAGGTGGTGGGCCCACTGGGGGTGGCCTCGCGTCTCTTTTTCGGGCTTGGCCCGGCGGGTCCCGCGAGGAGCAACCCGGCCAC
>JAHHUM010001608.1:0-141083 GCA_036173005.1 Crenichthys baileyi | reverse complement strand
TTGCAAAGAATTTATTGTTTGTTGTAGTTTGGACCTGTCCTGTTTTGTAGATGAGCCCAACTATACAGAGATGGATGTGCACAAAACAGACTAAATAATGACAGAAATGTCAGAATGTGCAGAAAATGACCAGCAGCTCCGGTGGAAAGTTGTACTTCTTCAGCAACAGCAGGAAGTAGACTCCCTGCTGGGCCTTCTTACGAACAGTGTCTATGTGTGAGAACCATCATAGGTCCAGAGAAAGCTTGGTTCATGGGAACCGGTAGTGATACACAGAAGACACCATGTTGTTGTGGATGATGAGAATACACAGGGTGTCCTCCGGAAGTCCACCGTCATCTCCACTGTCTTGAGCAGGTTAAGCTCCAGGTGGTTATGACAGCACCAGTAGACCGGCCAATTCACCGCCTGTATGCACACTTGTCACTGTCCTGGATCAGTACAATAACGGTGTCATCTGCAAACTTCAGGAATTTCACAGACGGGTCCGCTGAGGTGGAGTCATTTTTGTACACAAGGAAAATAAGTGGGGAGAGAACACATCCCTGGGGGAAGCCGGTGCTGATGGTTCTCGTCCGGGAGAAGATGCTCCCCCAGCCTCACCTGCTGCGGTCGGTCAGTATAAGTTACACTTTTTGAACAGCGCTACTGAAATACATTTACAGTTCTGTGATATTCCAATTTACTGATATGGACATGTTTGATCAAATATGAGAAGCTGATAATAAATGTTTGATAACCAGGAATTGGTTATACAAAATGCTGTTTATTGCAACTTCCCACAGCTACAGACAGAACTATAAAAGGAACATAGTACTCTAGAATAGACCCTAGCCACACAAAATTTAAATTAAATCGCTTTTACACGCCTGAAATGTTTTCCTCCTGAAGTTTCTGTCGCCTATTGTTTTTTATCCTACTCCTTTTTATTTTACTTTTGACTTTCGTATTCTTTCCTGTGTAATAACACGCATGTTCGGTGCACTTGTGCGAAGTCTGCGAAACTGTCATGATTTTGCCCTGAAATGCGTAAAGTTTATTTTAGATATTGTGCTAATAATAGTCATCAGAGATATTTTTCCACAGTGTGCTTTTCTGGTGCTGTAGAAGCAGCGAGTTTGGGCGGATCCATTCAGCGTGCGGGGGCGTCGAGGCGCAACACCAATAACTCTTAAACTGTTAGTCCTTATAAAATTGGTTTCAAACGAATTTTTGATCACATTCCTGATTCTATAACACTTCTGTGTGCTTTAATGTCTTAATGGAACTCCAGCAGCCATGAGAAGTCGGTTTAATTTGTTTTCTAAAAGAAAAAAGACCCCCTTTTGATGTGACTTGGTGAAGTCGGATGAAAACCGAGCTGTGTGTGTGCCACATCTTCCACTAAATGATAAAGCCACTTCAAGCTGCGGAGACCAAGCTTAAACAGACACGTTCAAGTGTTTATAGACCAAAAACGGCTTTTCTTTGTTGTTTTCACTTGAAGCGACTCAGGATCACTGAGAGTTGCTTTATCATCAAACCGCCGCAAGTTGACGCGCAAGTTAAGCTGCCTGGAACATCATAAAGTGGGAATGTGGACCTGAAGAAAGTGGACTGTCTTCCAACAGAAAGACCAAAAGGCAGACCAGTAAAGAGGTAAGTTTTAGTTGTTTATTGTTTTATTTGTTAATTGTAAAGTCCAACGTGTCTCAGTCTGGATTGTTGGACTGCTGATGCAAGCCAATACAGAGGAGGGTGTTACAGACGGACTACACCCATTTCTGGACTCGCACACATCTCACCCACTCTCAAAAGTTGATTCAGACACTATGGAAATATGTCACAGCTACGCAACACATTTCTAGACTAATGTTTAATGTAGCGATATAACGAAAATAGTTTGAATAGAATTCACTATATGACAAAAGAAGACATTTTTAATGCATTTGAGAAGGCTATTATTTTGGCTTCACTATCTCCACCCCTTCTTTCGCCAATTTACAAATGACTGTAACAACCTACTATTACCTGTACATGCTGCTGTGTGTTCACCCAGCTTCATATTAGGACATAATAAAAGTGATGTGCTCTTCACTAAATTCTATCATCATTAACTTAAAGCAGTCGTTTTCTGAATGACTTTATGCATCTCTGGTCTTGAACAGCAAGCAATGCTCAGTCTTCTTCCTACAGAATTGCTTTGATTCAATTCTGTTTCAATTCAGTTTATTTATATAGCGCCAATTCACAACACGTCGTCTCAAGGCACTTCACAAAAGTCAGGTACATACATTCCAATTAATCTTAATCATTGAACAGTGCAGTCAGATTCTGTTATTTATTCAAATTGGATAAAAAGTTTTTCTATCTAAGGAAACCCAGCAGATTGCATCCAGTCAGTGACTTGCAGCATTCACTCCTGGATGAGCATGTAGAGACAGTGGACAGTCACTGGCGTTGACTTTGCAGCAATCCCTCATACTGAGCATGCATGTAGCAACAGTGGAGAGGAAAAACTCCCTTTTAACAGGAAGAAACCTCCAGCAGAACCAGGCTCAGTGTGAGCGGCCATCTGCCACGACCGACTGGGGGTTAGAGAGAACAGAGCAGAGACACAAAGAGAACAAAGAAGCACTGATCCAGGAGTACTTGCTATGGGAAGGAAAAGGTAAATGTTAATGGATGTAGCTCCTTTAGTCGTTTAATGCTTGGGTGACCCAATTTTGGCCAAGCTTCAGCTTCATACCTTGGTATACGGAAGAGTTCATGGTCAACTCCAAGGTGCCCATGTTGTTGAGCTGCAACACAATCCCAAAGGTGTTCGGCAAATACGCAGCTACTCACTGTGGCCCAACATATCTTTTTTGGTCATATCTGTCCCAAAGACATGTTGTTCATCCAGATGTAGCTTTGCATACCTACGTTGCGCTATGATCCTCTTTTTTGAAAGAAGATTATATTTCCAGGCATCCCTTTCCAAACAAGCTGCACTTGTTAAATAAATATTTCTCACTAAAATTGTGGACTTGACATTGTTTGGAAATGGACTTATATAACCCTTTCCAGATACTTATCTAAGGTAATTGCTGATGTCTTTTCACATGTGTTAACACACACCTGCATGTTCCAGATCAGCAAGCTGCCATAATAGAGTTGGTCACACTTCCTGATGATCTTTTAATTGGTACATTTGATTAGCAGAACCTGGCTGCCAATTTCCTTCGTAAATCCAATGGAAACAGGAAGGGTGTGGTTAATTTTTCAAACACATCTGTTTCATTTTGGTTTACATTTTCTTGAATAAATACTGAGAGTGTACAATTTGTTTTGTGCTTTTGTACACTTGATGCTGGATAGGTAATAATGAATAATATTTAATGATGTCATAATTTGTAAAACCCTACACCTGAAAAAGTACTTTTTTCAAACTATGATTGTTTGTGTCATGTTTAACACAAAGGTTGTATGAGTAACATGTTGGTCTGAGTTCATTCTTTGTTACATTTCACTAAATAAGTCAGATTTATTAATCAACATTTCAGCTTTTCAGATAAAATCTTTCTTAAAATTTTGACTTTTACAAATAAAACAAAAGTTTTATTTGTAAAAGTCAAAGTTTAATTCTGATCAGTCAGTCAGTCAGTCATTTTCTACCGCTTATTCCATAGTGGGTCGTGGGGGAGCTGGTGCCTATCTCCAGCAGTCTATGGGCGAGAGGCGGGGTTCACCCTGGACAGGTCTAATTCTGATCAATACATTGCAAAAAATATACCCCAAATATACACTTCAGATGTAACATTTAAAAACCAAACTTACAGAAAAACATGTTCTAATGTTCTCTATCGTAGCTTCACTATTCTGTTGCCTTGACTACTGGTGTGTGTCAGGGGACATCATCCTGATCCGCTGCCCGATTTTCACTGACACGAGTTAAGAGAAGCAGGGCTGGAAGCAAGAATTTTCCAGAAGCTCACTTTTCTCATTCTCTTCCTCATGTTGACACTCCTCACCCACTTCCTGCAGTGTTGACTGTAGTAGCCAGAAATATTTAAAGATGCACTTTTGCTCTTCCAGATAAACATCAATAACATATGATCAGTGCTCCAGATTATTTATTTAATTTTTTTAGTCTTCTAAAAATTGTCAAAAAGTTTCGTCTAAGCCCCATTGTCTAAATACGTTGGTTCTAGTTCATAAATAAAAACAGAGTTTAAGATTTTAGCAAATTAATTTTGTCAGCTAATTGAAAATGGTTTAGATCGAAAAATTAAGATGTATTGTTTCACTATATATGATTAGGATGTAAGCTGTGAGTTTCGAATGACTGGAACAGGGTAAAGAACAATTTTATCATAACAAAAAGTAATGACAAATGATCCAGCAAGATCACTATACTCTCCTAAAGTTCATTTTTACATGTAATCCTGCAAAGCAGTGGCTCAAACTAGCAACCTTTTTTGAGCTACAGGCACCTGACATGTCAAATCCACATTTTTATTTCTGCACTTGTTGATCTGAGAAGGATGGAGAATATCAAGCTTGTTATGACCATAAAACCCACCATCTGTAAATGTTTGCGGTTGTATTACTTTACATAGCATTGGTAACTTTTCCATTCTGTACAGGTTTTGCAGTCAAATATATGGCTCCTTTTAAAAGCATTCATACACCATGAACTTTTTAACATTTTGTTCAACTTCAATGTGTTTTACTGGGGTTTTATGTAATTACCGATAAAAAGAAGTGGATAAAGGTAGAGTTGGATACATACTGTAGTCTTCACTTTATTTTGAAAAATATTATATATTTATATAAAATATATATATATAATATATATATATTATATATATATATTATTATATATTTATAATATATATATATTATATTATATATATATATATGCATTTGTATATATATATGCATTTGTGTTCAGCCCACTCAGGTGGGCTGAACACAAATGCACACCACACTTTTAATATTTCTGGATATATATATATATCCAGAAAATATTAAAAGTGTGGTGTGCATTTGTGTTCAGCCCACCTGTGTCAATAGTTTGAAGAACCACTTTTCCCTGTAGTTACAGTTGTAAGTTCATTGGGTAATGTCTCCACCGGTTTTGGACATCTAGAGACTGAAATTGTTGTCCATTCATCTGTGCCAAATACTAAGTCTGATTGGATGATGGGCATCAATTTTCAAGTCTTGCCACAAAATCTCAATTGCATTTAGGCCTGGGCTTTGACTGGGCCATTCTGACACATGCATTTGTAGGGTCGTTGTCCTGTTGAAAGGGGAACCTGTGCCCTAGTCTCAAGTCTCTTGCAGCCCCTTGCAGCTTTTCTCCCAGGACTGCCTTATATTCAGCTCCATCCATCTTTAAATCAACCTTGACTATCTTTCATTTTCCTGCTGAGGAACAGCATAACCACAGCTTGAGGAACAGCATAACCACAGCTTGAGGAACAGCATAACCACAGCTTGATGCTTCCACCATCTTGTTTCATGCTGGTGATGGTGTCTCAAGTCTCCCCAGCTTCTAACAGATTTATTGTCCAGGATTTCCTTATATTTAGCTCTGTCCATCTTTACATCAACACTGACCTCCTTTTGTTTCCTTACTAAGGAACAGCATCCCCACTGCATGATACTGTCACCACCCTGTTTCACAGTGAAGATGGTATCTGCAGTTAGTTTTGTGCCACACACAGCTTTTTGCATGTTGACCAAAATGCTTAATTTTGATCTCATCAGACCAGAGCACTCTGTTCCTCAAGTTTGCTGTGTCCCTTATGGCAAACTGTAAACAGGACTCTTTTTGGCTTACTTCTTGCCACTCTTCCATAAAGGCTGGAAATTTGCAGTGCAGGTAGTTGTCCTACCTGAGCTATGGCGTTCCTCCCATGTATCTCTTAAATGCTTCTCTTACTAATGTTAATGAGATTAAATTACACACAGGTGGACTTAAGGATAAGTCCTGCCCACAATGCCAAATCACACAGCACATCGTGGTAAGATGGTCCAAGTGGCCTACTTACAGCCCAGACATTTTACCCACTGAAAACAATTAAAGCATTATGAAACAACAGGAACAATGAAGAGCAGATTTGTTTGAAAATTAAAAAGGCCATTTATCTTCTAAGCCCCAAAACACTCAGAGGTGTTATTTATAAATACAGTAAATTATATTTGACAGTTTATAACATTAAAATCACTGTTTATCTCTACCTTTAGATCTTTTTTGCTATTGTTGTTGTGCATAAAGCACGGGGAGGGGCGGGGGGGGGGGGGGGGGGGGGGGCGAGGGTGGGGGGTTGTGTTAAACAGTGTGTGTTAAACAGTCTCATTAGGCAGGGCAGACCAATGGAAATAGTGGACCATGCAGACCAGAGATGGCTGTGGGGGTTGGGGACAGGGAGGGAGATTGTTGCTGTGTAATTGAGGAAAATTGCAAACATAGAATGTAGAAAGGGAATCTTGAGGGGCTGCTGTGTATCAAGCACCGGTCACATACTCTGAACGTCCAGTTTTCCATGATGGGGAGTGCATGATTTTATCTGCAAAAGGAGGCCTTGAGGACAATGTTTATATTTAACGTTTTCTGCTGGATATGAATAGATTGGTACATTTTACTTCATAATCAAAAACAGAGTAACATATGTCAAGAAAGGAAAGACCCATCACTGCAGGAGGGTTAAAAAACAAGCCAGAACTTAGAATAATCTATTGAGCTGTTTAGCTAGCAGTATTTTTACTACAGTACACCCCTTTTCAATGAGTGTGTCCTCTGAGAAGTTAATGTTTAATTTCCGAGCTTGGTATCTGTAAAACACTTCTCTTTTCCAGCATGAACCCTGCTGGGTTACATGTGGTTTTGTGTGTTTGATGGGATAAACAGTAACGCCCATATTTATGTCTGTTTCTGCTCAGCCTGCACACTGAGCTGTCTTGGAAAAGTCCACTCTCTTCCGCTTCCTCATCCTGTTACATGTTCGAGAGGAAGCCGTACAGTCAGGCCTGCAGGCTAGTGTGTTATTTATACTGCAGCCTAGATAACAGCAAACCAACAGAAATGATATTATGTTCTCAATTAAGAATCATTTAGTCAGTCTTGACTTTCACTTGACTTAATGCTAAGTTTGATTAGATACTAGAAATCGTTCACATATCTGATCGTTTTAAAGTGTTCAATCAGTTTGAAATGAAACAATAGACAGAGGCTTTGCTTCAAACAGGAACTGTGGTTTTAAATATTTGAAATACGAACAAATTACCTGAGATGTTAAAATAGTAAGCAACAAAGATGAGTTTTACATCTTTACCAAAGTCTTCCTAAAAGAGAAGTGCATTGGAGAAAATGTTTGTGAACTTCCATCATCAACTGTTTAGTTTATACCATACATGTCTTCTGCTCTGGTGTGAAATATATATACAATAATAGAATTTGAGACTAATTTATCTAATATCCAATTTTTCTTTGAGAGGAAACTATTTCTCCAGTGTCTGATTTTTGACGTTTTAAAATGCATATGGTGGGTGTCCTAATTTATTCCTCAGCAGAAATTGCAATTTTTTAATTGGATTTATTTGGTTGTAATTGTTTGGTTTTATTACTTGAATTCATTCACTTGAATCAGACGACTGCATGCTGTGTTTCATTTACCTCTGAAGTCAGAACTTGCATCTGGGAATCACATCAAATCCGACCTAACTGGGTTATTTCCCATCTTTGAAAACAAGCACAATATGCTATTCGACATGCATGGTGAGCAGGCTAATTGCTGTTAGCTTTACAAAGCTAATAACTGCATTTCTCTGTATTTTGCACTTTAAACATGGTCTCATCATGTTCACTTTCGGAGATTTTACATTCAGCCAAATTTAAAGAGATACAAATCAACAAAAATGTAAATAAACGCAGCTTCCACTAAGTTTTATATGCAAGGGAGCCATATTAGATTTTGAGGTCAGAGTTGGTAAGAGGCCACAGGCTTTAACAGTGGGAACTCCTAATTCTAGGGATCTTTCTGTTGACGATTCCAAATTGGAAGATGGAAGCTTCAACTTGAGTGCAAAAATGAAAGTACACCATATGCCTAAAACAATCATGTTCTGCCAATGGATAATAAAGTTTTCTTCATTTTCTGAAATAATAAAACTATAAAAAGTCCAAGTTCTGCTGTATTACTTTTTTAAAATATTAATTTATTATATGTAGAGACACCTTACAGTGTTGTTGTTTTTTGCTGTTATTCATTGAACACAGCTAAATTAATTCCTGCTTCTTTCCTCCCTTAGAGGTAAATTTTTTTAGCCTAACCACTAACATTTCTAAAGCATTACATTTAAAATGCCACTTATGATTATTCCATGTATTTATTGAAGTACTTCCTCCAGATCGGAGATCTTTTGCTTCAAGGAGGATTTAGGGGTCTTAGTACTGAGTTATGGTAGGATGGAGCAGGAGATAAATATACCAACTGAGGCCCCGCCAGAGAAATGGGGGTGTAAAGTGAGGCTCTTATCCTGTCAATTCTACCTGGATCTACACATACACTATGCAAAATGTGGTTGTATCAGAACCGACACATATAGCTGATAGACTTGGGCAGGACTTTAATTTTTCCAAAATCCTATTTAATCCTTGAATTTAGACCTATGTAACACATTCTGTGACTTGTGAGCTACACATGATCCTGTGTGTTAACTTTCTATTTGAGGTAATTTGTTAGTTATGTGTTCTGATGCATGATTTGGCCTAAAACCTAGATCGATTTAAAGCTGGCTAAGAGTGAAGCTGTTTTAAAAAGAGAAGTGAATGTGACTAGGTAGAAAGGAGGAAGCTTTCTAAGAACAAACACTAATCGGGGTATATACTGTAAAAACCAGTGTATATGGCCAGGTGTAAGATTATCACTGAACAATAACATTGAGTAAAAATACAGCGGTTTTGTAGTAGTACAAGGATTTAAAACAAATTTTAAATTAACTTTCATTAGCTATTATTTAAACAGGTGCCTTACAAGCTTGTAGCTTGTCAGCAGTAGTCTTAGAACAGGGTTACCTTAATAAGAGTAATAGAAGGCGCTCCAATAGCTTTCACACCTTGAATGTTAGTGTTCAAAAACAACTGAATTGGTATTTTATAAAAGTATGACAAAAACGTAGCAGTTTTATTTCTGCCAGCTGACCGGCAGTGTGCAGCAGTTGGTTGGGGAGGGGCAGCACTGGCTTATTCTATGCTGTGGTTACTCCAGCACTTTTAGCATCTAATTAAGCTGACTTTAAACCATAGGAAAGGTGTGATGGAAATTTCTTGTGTGGTTTTAAAACCCTAACCTTTAAAGGTGTTGTTGAAACCACTCATTTTCTAGAAAAAATAAAACCTTCATTTATAGCCAAAAAACGGCTGAACGTTCTTTTTTTTGCGTTTGGACTGTTTGTAGAAGCAGTAGAGACCCAAATGGAAGTATAAAAATAATCAAAAAGTGAATTTTGCACAATAGGTCCCCTTTAAAAACTTTGGTACACGTTGACAGCAGTAACCAGCCAATGCTTAATGTTAACATAGTAAGACTGGAAACTGTGTGACAGCAGCTTTGAAAAATTAAGTAAGAAGTAGGGTATGGAGGAAGGTTTTGGAAAAAACACTCAGTGCTGTGCAGCTATGCTTATCTATTTCTTTTCCATTCATAAGACTTTGCTACATTGTTAAGATCTTCAATCACTGGCTATTTCTCGCATCTGCTTCTTTCGTCGCATTGTGACTGATTCATAAAACTGCAGGAAATTAAACCTGTGAGACAATTAAAAGAAATGACAGCATCTGTGTGCATTCAGATTCACACTGCCTTCATCTGTTCTTCTCCGAAAAGAATCCGTCTGTTGGCAGCAAAGAGCGGAGCGATGGGATCTAATACCTTTCACCAAAAAATTAATAAGAGGGACTAGAAAGGAGTGGAGGTGTTATACAGAAGGGTTATTATGTAATAGAACCTCTGGTACAGGAGAGTAACTCATACCGTATGGCTGGAAATAGTTTCTCTTCTATGTGTCATACTTTTTCCATTCTTCCCTCTTCCCTACACCCACACACCCCTGTTTTCCATCCTTCCCACTCACACTTAAAGAGATACAAGTAAAAGATTAGCTCAGTTTTATCCATTTTTGCCTCCACACTTGGAAATGCTGTTTGCTTTGATTTCATTTGGTGGTCTGACAGTTTCTTGTTTCTTTTATCTGGGAACAATCAGTGCCTTCGAATACTATTAGTATTTAACCTTTTTGCCATGTGACACATTTCAGCCACGAACCTCAATGTATTTATTTGGGATTTTATTTAAAGGACCAATACATAGTAGAGTATTATTATGAAGCAGAAAGGAAACTATACATTAATCTTTGGAAATTAGTATTTGAAAAATGTGGCATGCTTTTGTATTTACCCTGTCTTACGCTAATACCCCTAAATAAAATGCCATTAGAAGTCCTGCTTGCAGTTTGCAGCAAGTCATGTAAGGGACATGTAGTGGAAGAAGGTGTTCTTATTTAAATACAAAGCAACACTGGAAGAAAATGTGTCAGAAGATAAGCAAGGCTTGAGGCCCAGGCGGAGGCACAGGTTCACCTTCGAACAAGAAAACGACTTTAAACATACAGTCAAAGATAAAATGGATGTTCCTGTGTAAGAATACTAATAAAATACAAAGTAATCTGCCTTCACCTATTTTTCTCACCAGATTTCTTAATGTGTTTGCTTATCAAAACAAATCTCTATGTCTGCATCCTCATGCAGGGTGTCACGTTTAAAAATTAGATTTTATTCTGGATGTGCAGTGTTAATGCATCTTATCATATAACCAATCATGAATATCCCTGCATTCATGAATAAACTGGTTTTGCAGAGTATACCGTAACCATGGTAGCTGAATTCAGATAAACTGCAGAAACCAGAGGTGAATAGGCCCAGGTGGCCAGATGCTTTTCCGCCGGCGTTTGTGTCTGTTTTTTATTCAGTAAATAAACTCCACCTGCTTGATTTAAATTAGATTACCCATTTTCCTAGGATGGAGGGGATTTTTTTCGAGGAGAACGTCTGGTTCTCTACAGCAGTCTGTGTCAGCCTGACCTTTTACAAAGTTGCTTTATCAAGAATTACAATGCCCCCCAGGATACTTGTCCCCTTGCCAATGCAGGGCAGGGTTGATGAATTTACCCCAACCACAAACACACACACACGCAAAATACATTCCCAATAACATTATTGTTGAAATCTCTAGTGTTGGTTTTCTCCCACAGCTTGTCTGACTGAGAAGAATCTTCAGCTTATGTTTGAGAATGAAACACTGTTGAAAACTGAGAAGAATAATTGATCCAATGAATCATTTATGAAATTCACACAAGGCTGTTAATGAGGTTTGTTGGTGCCCTGCAGGAGCAAAGGAAGCAGAGCAGTCTTTGGCGTGGGGAGCAACAGTGCAGGTTGAGTAGAGAAAGCGAGAAGAGAGGGTCGAAACGCCAGCTCGGCTGTCTGCCTTGAAGTGCTGCACAATGGGGAAACAGAACAGTAAGCTGCGGCCTGAGGTCCTGAACGACCTGAGGGAGAACACGGAGTTCACAGACCACGAGCTCCAGGAGTGGTACCGTGGCTTCCTGAAGGACTGTCCCACTGGCCACCTGACTGTGGAAGAGTTCAAGAAGATCTACGCAAACTTCTTCCCTTATGGAGACGCCTCAAAGTTTGCAGAGCACGTATTTCGCACCTTCGACACAAATGGTGACGCCACCATTGACTTTCGGGAGTTCATCATAGCACTGAGTGTGACGTCGCGTGGGGGACTGGAGCAGAAGCTGCGCTGGGCCTTCAGCATGTACGATCTGGACGGGAACGGTTACATCAGTCGGGCGGAAATGCTAGAGATAGTTCAGGTGAGGATAAAGTGTACTGCGTTATAATTGATTCTTTCTTATGCATGTAGGCTTCCTGTGATGTATTTATTCTTCCAGCATGATATGCTGAGCAGATTGCAGGAGCATATCAGTGTTGGCTCAGTTCATTGTATTTGCTGATACAAATGAATGTGGAAAAAACAAAACAACTGAACCACAGGGCTGCTTTAGTACCACAGGAGTCTAGTACTGTATATGTGGCTACTTGTATGTGTAACCAGAGAATCCTCTGCTTACACATACAAGCAGCCACAACAGTAATACACATTTTCAGAGTGATTTACTGTGAGTGGGACTGCAGCAGATTTAGTTCTGTGAGCCACAGAAAACAGGTTGGAGCAACAGTACGTGTAAGATTCATCTCAGATAACAACAGATATTTTTCATTTACTCTACAGCAACACAGAAATAATCAAAAAGATCCTTATGTGCAAAACTGCAATCAAAATTATGTTAATTTATAGGCAATTTACAAGATGGTGTCATCAGTAATGAAGATGCCAGAGGATGAGTCGACACCAGAGAAAAGGACGGATAAGATCTTTAGACAGATGGACACTGACAATGACGGTAAGACTGGTGTGATGTCTGTTTTGTCTATTAAGCACATACATATTACATTAATTGATATATCCGATTTGTCCCCCGCTTATGTTTTCCTTATTGGAACTTTTTTTTTGGTTTAAAAGAAGGGTACACAGATCCTTTTCACACACACCAGAATACATGGCACACTGGGTGCCACTGATAAAAGCTTAAAACGTAACCTTTATAGGAAAAAAAAATATACTGATTTGCTGAATTTAATCAGTCTTACTTTGGGTTTTAAGCCTTTTGTGTTACCAAGCTGCTTAGAAAACAGTACAGCGTTCAGAACCGACTAAACTGCAACACACAAATAAGCTGGAGCATCACTGTTTTGCTGATTAAAAATATGCATCAACATCAGATTCTTACTCTTACCACCACTCTGAGCTTTTTTTAAATCATAGTGTACACAATTTGAAAAAAAATTGCTAAAGTATAAGACTTGTGGTTACCTGAGGTAGGATATGTAATAACAAAACGGCCTTTTTTGATGCAATCAGCTTAAGAAACAGCATCTTTGTTATCACTTTAAAGGGTACATCACAACAGTTTTACAAATAATGTTCAGGTTTATAGCTCACAATAGTTAATTATAATTATATGCCCCCTTACAAATTTATTTTCTTTTTTATACCATTAAATGTATATATCAGAAATATAAAACAAAGATACTCTGAGCAATTACAAAAAGCAAGTTTAAAATGATCCAATTTAATAAAGGAAATAAGCTGCAAACTATACAAAAACAAGCTCTACAAAACTGTGCCACCAGTGGCGGCAACAGTGGCCGTCAAGCATTTCTGATAACTGGAAATGACAGTTTTATATCACTGTGGAGTTATTTGGGCCCACTTTTCTTTGCAGAATTGTTTTAATTTAGCCACATTTTTTTCTGCAAGCAGTTGGTCTGGATGGCTGTTTACCCTGATAAAGGAAATAGTTACTTAAACACTGTTTGTTGCTTTTACTCAAATTCAAACTCAAGGCAACTGCAAAGACAGGTGAAAGTTGCTGAAGCGTGTCCATCTCCCAAATATAACGCTTGTCTAGAAGATACCTAACATGTTGTCACACCAAAGGTGACCTAACTTCTGCTCCAGCTCTAGTTTTGACCCAGCCTTGTAACTTTGATGTGCACAAGCATGTGTCACCACGTTTCTTCAAACAACTTGTGTCACCAGAATAATAGTGAGTGGGCAACATGTTTAACTGCAATTATCATCACAATTACAATATGTGCTGTATCACAAAAGCAAATTCCTGTTTGGATGCAATATTTGGTATGCCTTCATAATTCAAGGGCCATGCATATGTGCTTTGCATACCAGTTGGATAGGATTTCACTGATGCTGAAGACATTTAAATGGCCATGTTGTAGAATTTAGCCACCCAGATCCTATAGGTTAGGGAAACATATTGCTTATACTTATTTCTCCACCAAATCAGTTTGAGCTTTACTCGTCAGGATTTACTTACATTATAGTATTGTGGGGAATGGGCGGGAGGTCAAGATACTGATACACAATAAGTCTGCAGCTGCAGGAAAACACTTTATTGCTCATTTGGCTCAGACACGGAGAAGAAGAATGAGCCACAGCTGAAGCCACTTAGTGTTGCTTAACATCCAGGATGATTGTTTGTAGAGAGCAGTTATTGATTTAATGTGATCTAAAGACATTACCTGAAGTTTTGTAATAACAGAGGATAAACGAAAAGCAAAACCCACAGAAAATTAAAGCATCTTCTTACCTGAACTTTATGCTCACAAACAGCTGGGCTCCCCCTTGGGCTGGCTATCTGTATTTGCTGCAACATGAACTTTGCTCATGCTTCCGATTTATCCCTCCACTTAAATCCAAGTTTCCAGTTGTTCTATAATTCTGGAGCAAGTGTTTCCAACATAGAGAAAATAAGGAGAAGTCTGTCCCCCCTACAGGTATTTACTTGAACAGATCTCACCCACATTTTCTGCATGAATGATCTTTGAAGTAAAAGTCCTCACAGCAACCTTTTTTCTGTTACACATAAGCAGGCCTACCTTTGACATATTGCTACTAAAAACGTTTTAATCAAGAAAACAGTCAATTTTCATCTACAGCCTGAAGAAGGTTCCATCATAGATCCAACGTCATCATTCATATATAACAGTAGCTTCCTGTTTTGTTGGGTATGACTCAGAAGGCTCTTTTAGTTTTTTAGAAAGTACTCCTTCATACTGGCTCAAAAGCAGGTTGAAGGAACAAGTACTCCAAACAACACTGAAAACTTTGTGAGTAAAAGCAAGAGAAATCTGGAAAGGATGTCTTAGTATTGTGGATGGGTTTGTCATGTTTTTAATTGACCAAAGCTCAGACTCTTTGAGGTTGTTATAATTTTAGAAAACCAACAGATAATAAAGATTGCATGAATAACAGTGCAGAGAGCCACTTTGTTTTGAAAAGGCTTCTCTAAACCACCTATGCCTGAGCAACTACACTACATGGTATAATGTCTTAAAGCATTTTCTTTAGTATTTACTTGTTTTGCAGGTTTTACCCAACACAGACACAAGTTTAACTGGCATACCTTATTAGAATGTGTAAGAAGTAGGGATTTAATGGTACATGTATTAATGCACACCTGTACCAAAGAAATACAGCATTGTTTTATACCCAAACACACGTAGAATATTTATGTGTGGAACTAAGTGCACAATGCATCATTACGGTTGGGCAATTTTAAAAAGTGACACCTAAACAAAACTCCCAGCTATCACTAAACTCTGCTATTTGGGAACATAACGATTTTTCATGCAGCTACAGTGGAGAAAATAAAGTGGACCAACCAAAACTTTAAGACAACGTAGGCATCTTTCATCAACAATAAAGCATTTAGCTCGCTCTGCACTTAACTGAATTACTCAACTGAAACAACTTCAAGCTAAATGTAAACAACAAAGACACTGGAAAAAAAATCAGCTGAAGTCCCTGTAACATCCAATCAGCCCGAGCTCTGTGCATCATAAATGCAAGTCAGAAGAATCTGTTGACAAGAGGGGATTTTCCCAACAGCTGTCCATGCTGCATTCAGGTACAGCTGGGACACCAGTGTGTCGAAATATCAGAACAACTCTAAAGTGATTTAAACACGTTTTATTCTTAAATATGGGAGCAGTCTTATTTTAAAATTTCTAAACATCTACATTGGACATTTTTTGTGATTATATTGTTGCATCCAGGCATTGGCTGTGCCTGCTTGTACTACTTTATTCATTGAAAAAAAAATCCCTTTTAAGTATTAGAACATAATGACATCAAATTAATAAAAAAAACTTCATTGTTCATTGTTTACTGCTGACCGAAGCAAAAAAAAAGTTACTTTTTTGATTGAAGCATACCGAAAACATACCAAACTGTGATTTTAAAACCCAAATGTGTACCAAACCGTGATTTTTGTGTACCGTTACACTGCTAGTAAGAAGCCTTAAACATAAACGAATCTTTTATTGCAGTTGCATAATCTCAAACTGAATAATGTAGAAAATTCTATCTTTCTATCTGCATTGCCATGGTTAGCTATGGTGAAGAGTCTGTAGGCTTCTTCCTAAGGGATGTTGCTAGTTGTGCCTTAAATCATTAGTTTTACATACAAATCTGATTTATTCTACTAGTAAACTGATAACTTGATAGTAATCCAAAACATACAGTAGATGAAGACACAGGACTTTGGATGATCTAAGGCAATGGTTCAGTTGGGGTCAGGACCATGCTTGGGTCTTGTTGGGTAAAAAAATTACCCAAATTACCTAAATTACAAAGACATATTTATGATCTCTGTCAGACCTGTCCAGGGTGTACCTGCCTCTCACCCGTAGACTGCTGGAGATATAGAAAATGACTGACTGTTGATGTTGGTTGTCTTGTCACTGTTTTCCTTAAATTAGTTAGTAGAAATGCTTGTGCCCTAAGCCAGTAGTAGGGGTCATCTGTAGCTTCCACTGTTATTTTGTAGGTCGGAAGCTGATGTTTGAGATCCACTAATCTGGAGAGATTTTGCAAATGGTCAAACATTGTTTGCCAAACCTGAACCTTGTGAAATGTTATGGATTAAAAAATCTGTCCTACTGGCAAAATAAGGATGCAAACAATTGTGAACAACTTTTTCTTATATTTAACCCCACTATACATTTAATTACATTTCTCTTATGTTTAATTTATTACAAGTAAAGATTGTGTTCTTTTTCTTTTCAGTGTTGGATTAGGTTAAAGGCTTTTTTCACATCATTCCCAACAAATTTGTCCCCTTCTATGAACAATTCAATTGCGTAACTTGACAACCGCACCCGAAGAATGACAAGACAAAAACATGTTTAATTATATAATAAAACATGTTGATCAGAGGGCCCGGTGGCGCCAGTTGTCAGTCTGCCCCAGGGCAGCTGTGGCTATAATGTAGCTTACCACGGTCAGTGTGTGAATGTGTGTATGAATGGGTGGATGACTGATTGTAGTCTGAAGATAAGTGATAAGGCACTATACAAGTACAGGTCATTGACCATTTAAGAAAACATAAATTTTCATATTTTTTAAAGATTAAATGAGTTATTGAGTTAAATCTATTTTGAAATTGTTTAGAAAGAAATTAGTTATGTAACAGCAAATGCACAACAGTGCCTTCTGTGACTTGTTCTGTGAAGAGCTTTTGTGGATTTTTACAGGTAGTTAAGTGGGGCAGCAGTGATTATGTTGCTACACAAACCCCGACACTGGAAGATCAGATGCTGTGTCCAGCTGGTTGGAGGACTCACATCACGCTCTGTTCCTGCTGATTGCACCTTTTGTTTTTATTTCTGCTCTGCAGGTAGATTGTCCTTGGAGGAGTTCATTAAAGGTGCCAAGAGCGACCCGTCCATCGTCAGACTGCTGCAGTCAGATCAGGGAACCTCTCGTCAGTTTTGAGGACACGCAGAAAAAAAAAAACTACTCTGCTGCATGAGGATACCAACATAAATCCAGCTTCATACTGTTCCTTAACAACCCCCCAAAACCCTTTCAGCTAACACTCATTTACATTGATATACCCCTTACAAATGCATCTTCTCTCTGGAGCTTTGAGTTAAAAGTATTTCTTTGTGCTTTCCCCAAAACCATTCCCCCTTTAGCCGTTTCAGTTAAATGAAGTGCCATATCATAAGTTTATGTTGACTGGATTCAAAGCTTAGTGTTACAGTTATGTTACAAATAAAAGGAAACTAATAATTAAATGACTAGTATTTGATTTAGTTGTGGTTTGTGTTACGATATTAACAGAAGCTTAAAAAGTCTCTTTGTAAAAAGCTCTGTATGCCTTGATATAGCATTGGCTCAGTTATGTGTATTTTTGGATGTTGTGAGTATACTGTATGTGAATAAGAAGGCAGGGACTGATTGTTTTTATTCATTTTTTATTTTTGTAACAAAAATGTCCTTTTGTTTTCACACTATTGAAATAAAGTCGTGTAAGAAAATCTACACAAGAAGTCCCACAGATTCCCCCCCTGTCCTGGACACAGATGACGCAAACCCACCAAGATTCTTTTACCGGCTTAAAAAAAAAAAAAAGGGGGAAAACACGTTACATCAGGTTGAAGTTCACATCTTAAAATAGGTGCTTACAGCCAGCTGAAGAGGGGAGGGGGAGAAATGTTTGAAAAAGACTTAAATGAACCTCGCCCCTCCTCTTCAGCTGGCGGCAGCTATATAAATATTCAGCAGGTTTGTGAAAATGAGTTCACATCAGGGACAAACACACGCACCCACACACTCCCCCAACTCCTGCCCCTTCATGACAGATAAGATGGTGTGAAAAACTGCAGGTGTCTCTCGTGCGCCATTTCTGGAGTATTTCAGTAACTGGCCGACGTGGCCTCCCATTTGTCCACAGGAAAGGGAAGGTGGGGGACACACAGGACCAGACGAGACCAGATCCAAGTCAGTCTCGGTCAGATCCTTACGCTGCTCGGATTTATAACTCGTCCTTCCCAAAGTCCTCATCGAGCTCTACATCACTGAGGTCGTATTCGTCCTCCACAGGAAGCTAAACAGAAAATTAAGAAGGAATGTTATAATAGAGATGCTTTATACCAGAGGTCCCCAAATGACGGACTGTGGTCCAGATCTGGAGTGCATTTAGAGTATGACACTTTTATATGCACAGCCTTTCTAGATTTTACGCTCTTCATGGGATTAACCGGGCCACCAGTTTGTCTAAAGAAAGGAGCGAAGCAGAAATGGATAAACTTGAGAAAACTCCCTCTAGGGACATTTACATTTTCACTTTGTGAAGAGTTTAAAACCGGCTTGTCACATATGTTCAGCAACAGCAAAGAAAAATGATAAAACAAACATGCAAAGGGTGCATCACTGCAGCAACTTTGTCATTGTTGAGCTACATAAAAAAAAAAACTAGTAATTTATTCATTTTTAGTCACATTATAGTCCATATATTCTACATGATTTGTTCCTAAAATTAAAAAAAATGATTTGTATCTTTTTAACAATAAAAGTTTGCACTAATTTTGTACCACAAAATAAAGTGTAAACAAAGGCTTGCACTTTACACGTAGAAGTCATACTTTAAAGTGCAACGTTGAACATTGCAAAAGATAAAATGAAACATTTAAGGAAACCAAAAATATATAACTGACCTCAGTTCAGTCATAAGTGTGAAATTGGAGACCAACCAAATAAACTAAACTGGGATTAAAGCGGGATAACTTAAAATTTGTTCGGTGGATAAAGTTGATTATTAAACGCAGAGATAATTAGCCAGGCAAATGTAGCAGGACAAAATTAAATTAACTCTGTTACTCTTTAAATCGGAACCCACTGAGCTTCGTCTCCTCTGCTGCTCTACCCAACTTGAAGTTCTCCCGAACTAACAATCCGACTTATTTAACAGGGAAGCAGGCGCTTTATCTGTCGAGTCTGCTTTGAAACTGTATCTCAGACAAAGCCATCCAATGACTAACCAAACACGACTGATGGTGCACACTGCAGAAATGGGACCCTCATCACAGTACTATGAATAAAAACTCAATTTTGCTAAAAACCATTTAGAAATTCAGAAAAATTATGTTGGCTGAAAACACTGATGTAGACAAGACAAATATAGACTTAATGCTAAACTTGATAAAACCTTTATTCTGTACAGCTGAATTATACTCGCATAAGAAAACTGATGGAGCCGCACTCACCTGTCCATCTTTTCCATCCCAGGCTTCTACAGTGTTAATCTTTGGCATGACTCCGCCTCCCAGTGTGGCGGTGGAGCCTCGGCCCACAGAAAGCTCCCTGAAATCAGCAACACAAGTTTCTCCTGTCAGTTTTGTTTTTTCTTCTATTAAAAAAAAAAAAAAAAAAAAAAAACAGACTAGCAGACAACCTTCACCCTCTACCTGAGAAACTCATGAATGCCAGTCTCACTGAAGGAGCCCCTGAGGAGAGCGAACTTCATCTTGCGTGCATTGATGGCGGCCATGGCGGGGTAGCCGAATCCTCCAATTCCCAGAGAGGCCTCCAGCTCCGTCTGAGCCCCTGCCTCAGTCCAGAGCCAGCTGGAAAGAAACAAACAGAACATCAGACAACTACCTAACTTAAGATTCACATGATGCATTATTCCATGGCACGAGTCCTCACCCCCACAGCTTCTTCTTATACTTGTCTGCCATCTTCATCATCACATCCAGATAATCATTTCTACCAGCTGCTCCTGTTTGGGAACAAGGCAGGAGGATGGCGAGTGTTTAAGGAGTTCTGTATGAAACTTGTTATTTTGTTCAGACATAAAATTTCATCAAATCGAAGCAAGATGTGTGTGGCGGCACCTGTATCCAGGATGTGTGGAAGGACAGCAATTATACACAGCTGACTGTCTTCACAGGTCTTCTTCAAGATGTCTTCATTAAGGATCTGAGGAAAAGACTAAATTATTCTTAAGCTCCAAGTATTTTCTGTCAGTACATCAAACTATTTTTACTTGGAAAACAATTTAGCACATTTTATGATTTACATTTTTCTAAATCCTTTTTTGGACCATTTGTAAAAAGCAAAAGTCCTACAGCATCTATGTTTGAAATATGAAACCTGAAAAATCAGAGGGTGGATGGACCGTTGGATGACTGATTTACAGAGGGACAGGAGTGTGGTCTGATGGAATGATACGTAGAGGGACGGAAATGTGAATAGGTTGGATGGAGCGACTGATTGGTAGATGGAAGGGTTAGTGGACAGAATGATGAATGGATGGACAGCTGGATAGATGTCTGAGGGACAGGCAAGTCCATGGATACATGATTGGAAGGATCCACAGAGAGACAGTTGTTGGACTGATGCTGGGTGGCCCAAAAAAGGGGACTGGTGGATAAGCGAAAGATTAATAAAACTAATGGGTGGACAGAAGGTTGGATTGATGGAACGATGCATGGATAGATGAACAGCTGGATAGACTGACAGAAGAACTGACAGATTGATGATGGATGGCTTGATGTATGGACGGGCAAACGGATGAACAGGACTGATGGATGTGCAAACCAACATAAACAATTAGAGCAACTAATTTGTTAAAGAAAAAAAAAAAGATATTCAAGAAAATATGACCGTAAACAGGTTCTGAAAATCTTTTTTCATACTTCGTTTTCCACATTTACCCAGGTGTTAATACTTCTTCAAACCTTAATTCTTTTAACAATCCAAATCTATATTTTTCCCATATCAATTCCAATTTAAGACAGAAAGCACACTGATTAAAGTTTCAATTTTAGGTGCAACTGTTGTACATTTAAAGCTAAAGTTACCCCTAAAGTGGCCTTGATGTTTGCCATGGTAACCAACAATCGTTCAGAAAAAAAAAAAAAAATGGCATAATACAGATTTGTACATGACAGTCATGCTGACCTCCAGCAGTTCAGGACCAGGAGCATTGTCAGAGAACAGATCCATGGCCTTCTCAATGATGTCCCCACGGGAGCGGCCTCCTTGGTAGTCCTCAGGCTCCTCCCCTTTACGGAAAATTTTGATTGTGGGAAATCCACGGACCTAAAAACATACAAAAACATTCCTTTCATACCATTCTCAGCTGTGGGATGTGAGGAAAAAAGACTTTGGTTGAGAAAACAACTTGAAAGCCATACTCCTTTTATAAAAATAAAATCTATCACTGATGGAACCGCTTGGGAATTTAGATTAAAGATTTTAGCCACCAAAACAAGACTCATCACAAAACGAATGCATGCACCATTTGGTAAAATATCCTAAATTTATAAAAAAATATCCTAAATTTTCAAACCTAACAAACAAATCTGCATTTATATTTTTCTTTTACAGAACTCAGACTTACACACCGTCCCCACTCTCCATGGACTTCAATATCTTCAGCCACTGAAGATTTGCATCCTGTGTAGACGTCCATCCAAACGGCCAAATATATTACCGATACTCAGAGCGTGAATACCCAACGCTCAACATACAATACCGTATCAAATACTGGATCCAAGCAATCCTCTACGCTTGTGATATTTCAAACACTAATACTGCGACGATGACTGTGATGTTCTAATAAGCAGGCTGCAAGTTAAATTACAGCTTGCAAAAGTCTAGAGATACTAAATAAAGCAGAAACTAACACATCTCCAGTTGATCACTGGAAAGCCAGGCATTGATCTTCAGGTGCACTTTTATTTTACACGTTGAAATATTTTAAGCAGGACATGTTAGGGCATCAGCACAATCTGCTGTCTGCTCTTCCATTTGGAGAGAACAGTTATTAGCAATAAATGTGAACCCGAATCAATCCCTGATCAAGCTGCTTGGTTAGGATTTGAATTATTGCCTTAGACTCGGCATCCAACCTTGGAGAAAAAGATGCAAACCAAATAACTGCTCCTTTACAAAAAGGGAATGACCTAAATGTCCAATGCGAACATTAAAAGTTTCTCAAGCAGACCAAAGCCCTGTATGCAGAGCTAATGACAGCTAGAAATGAGATCCCAGAGAAGAGCATACAAACTCCAGTTATGCACGGACACAAAAATCGGGCTTATTTTACATTTGCAGAAGTCAAATGAAGCATCCAAAATAAGTGATGATATAACATTTAGTTTTTACTCACCCCGTAGCGGCTGGACACAGCCTGATGAACGGTAGCGTCCACAGCCCCAAGGCGAACTTTGCCCTTGGTTTGCTCCTTAACAGCTGTGGCTGCAGCTGCCCACTCAGGCTCCAGGCTGAGGAGGACACAGTGACCATTACAAAAAAGTCCCCTCAAACCTCAAAGTCAACATTGAGTCCTATGTTTTAATACAGTGCGTCTCAAATTTATTTTGATTATTAAGGCTTACCGCTAATGAAAATACAAACTGCTTTTTTTTTTTACCATAAAAACCGATTTTTTTTCTGCAGAAGATGATGTCGATGTACTGCACTCAGCCCTTCAGGTCTCTTCTTGCATGCCTCAGTGCAGCGTGACATGGAGCTGATCAGGCTGTGGCTCAGATAAGCCCAGGTTGCTTTAATAGCATCATTCAGCTTGTGTGCATTTTTTTGGTCTGCCGTTTTTAATCATTTTATTTATTCCTTGTAAACCTCTTTCTACCCTACTTTTTCCTTCCACTAAACTACTCATTCATATGCATGGATTCAGTCCTCGGCATCTTAAGCAATTATCTTTTATAGCTTCCTCACCTCATGGAGGGTGTAAACAGGAACTGTATTATATATAATAGTAAAAATTTAAGAGAAATTAAGGGTTTCAGTATTTTGCTCGGCATGTAATAAGTCTATGCGCATTTAACTATTTGAATTACTGAAGGTTAAATTATATTTGAATTTATTATGATGCACCTGTACAACTGCTGCCAAACTGCTTCCTGGATTACTCAGATTTACAGGCTCATTACTAACAGTTGGGAAGTCAACAAATTTCACAACTTTGAGGAAAAAAAATTAAATCCTAGAGGAAAAGAAACATTTTGCATCTGAGCCATTTAAGGTCAACTGATTGCCAAGGTAAAATGGTTTATCTTGTTTATTTCTGGTTGAGAATAAACTATAATCTATAAAAACGTACTTCTTGCAGTGTCCACACCAAGGGGCAAAAAACTCCACCATCCACACGTCGTCACTTCTCAGTACGGTCTCATCGAAGTTGTCGTCAGTGAGCTCCACCACATCTTTCTTGCTGCCACCGGTGCTTTGCTGGAAGACAGCGGGAAGTTAAATGAAAAACCCTTAATTTATATCATCTCCGCCAAGTAAGTGAAAGCCTAAACATGTCTAGGGGTTCCAGTGGTTAATTTACCTGCTTGTTATAGCTGGAGCCACCAGACTTGCCACTCATCCTCTCTTTGACAAGTGTGCGCAAAGCATTCATTGCTCCATCAACAATGGCCTGACTACTGCGTCCCCCTAGTGGTATGAAAGATGAGGTTTAATCACTGCATTATACAGCACCATGGAAGTCAGCCACAGATAATTTAATGATAATAAAAGCATCAAACAAAAAAAATAAAAAATGAACTTGTAATTTTCACCTTGGTACTCCTCTGGTTTGTTCTTATTTGCTCCAAATATCTTGATGGTGGGGAACCCTCTGACACCAAACTGACCTCCCAGGGACTTGTGCTGGTCAGCATCTACGGCCCCGACCTTCACAACACCCTGAAAGATTGACAGACACTTTGGTACCTGCAGGCTTGGTCCTTAGTTCCAAATTAAAAGTGTCATTTTACTATATTTACTCCAAACAAAGCAAAGTTTCCATGTTTTCAGGTCAAACAAGAAAACCAATCTACTTGCAGAATTTGTTTACAAAAGCAAAACAGTTTTGACATAAAGCATCACCTGAAAATGAGCTTTATGTCAGTTTTATTTACTTCTTTAGCGCATGTTTGTGGTTATACTAACACGGTTGAATAAAAGTTAGTGTTTCAACTGTAATAAAGCAATGAGCCAAGATTTATAACCATGTTTCTCCTAGTGTTGTGTCATAGTTTTTCAGAATAAAAAAAGAAAAATGTCCAATAAAACCTTTCGTATCAGAAGGTGCGTGTGTGTGTGTGTGTGTGTAACTATTTATGCCGCAAAATGTAACCACAGTTTAAAAATGTGATAAATAAGTTTTCCTTTCAATTTACAGCGTTTTTAACAAAAGGTTTGGCACTTATTGGTAACTTATCCCATACTTCTACTTTAAGGACTTAGGTTTTAGTTTTACAAAGAATGATTTGTGAAGGCTCCGCTTGATTACCTTGAGGGCTGTTGCTGCTTTCTTCCACTCTGGAGCAAGACTTTGACAATGCCCACACCTGTGAGGGAAAACGGAAGAAAAATAAATTTTGAATACATACATCCATCGTAACATTTTTAGAATCATTTATCTCCAAAGCGAAATGGGCACAAAATGGTTTGCTTACAGGTACAATATGGAAGTTTTGTGGTAATGGTAACTTGGGCCAAATTGACCTGTAGCCTGTTAAATGGTGAAATTACTATTTCCTACAGTAATGAGAGTGACTTGTTGGCTATATAAAAACATTATTTGCAAGTGACTTGCCAAACTGGATTGACTGACTTATTCTAAAAAATAAAATAATTGTGTTTCAAGAAAATATGCCAAAAAAAGGTTTAAACCAAGTAATTATTTTGTGATTTTGGGTCAAAACTTGCAAAGGTTCTAATGCAGATTAAAAGGACAAACTCTTCTCCTGGAACTTTTGCTTTTAAAACTGTGCAATGGTCCTAGTTTTTAATTTGCATAAATGATTTTGGCATTATATTACGCATTCAGATAAAAACTACCACATCTTTTTGTGAGGGTTGTGCTCTACGTCACAACTTATGACAAAGCAGCAGTAATCAGATTTTGCATACAAGATTGTTTTTGTGATCGCAAAATAAAATGTTTAAAATGAAGGAAATGCCTCAAACAGGTGACCCCAAACCCTTTCTTATTAAAGTTGTACCCGCTGCTATCAATGAATGCATGGATCTGTTTGGACTCACCAGGGAGCATAAAACTCCACCAGCCACAGACTGTCACTCTGGATCACCTCCCTGTTGAAGTTGGAAGGTGTGAGCTCAATAACATTATCACTGGAGGAGTACATGGCTTGGACAGATAGGACCAGCGAGCAGCCCAACACTCCTGAAAGGCAAGGTGAACAACCAGGAGTCCCTTAGCAATGATCGACTTATATGGTAAATAAATAAAAAAAACAACAACACTAAGTAGAGAACGTAGCTAAAGGGCGCAAAAAGTGTATTTCTAGAGCTAAAGCGTTAAGTTTTTAATTATTAGACAAAACAAAACGACAGAAGGCCTATTCCTGCACCAAAACTTAGCTCTGCAAAGCTAACAACTGAAGCTAAAACGTACAAAGATGCTTATACCATTAACTCGTTATAATTACTTATACGGTATAATGATATAAAAGCATTCCTCAACTTATAACTCACCGAGTAAAATCGGTCCCATGGTTTTAACTTATCTCTGCGCGTCTCCTCTGTTGAAACGACACTTTGACTGCCGCCGCTGCTCGCTCACTCACAAAAAGTACATTGCAGACGAAATAAAATCTCACCGTGGCCCACACTGATTGGTCCGTTCACGGTGACTGTAAGATTAGACCAATCAGCGTGCGCCGTGTAGTTTGCCATAGCGATGCAAAGAGGAAAGGAGGAGAATGGAAGCAATACACTTTAACCACCAGGATGTGTTAAGATATGTCAAGGCTGAGTCATTCTTAAAGTTTAGGTACGGATTAACGTGTGGATTTGTGGGAAAGGGATTTAAAAGCTTAATCTTATTTTTTAGTTGTTGTTTTAGCGATAGAAAACGCATCTTTATGTCATTAATAAAGTTGCGTTTGATATTGTCACAATAAAACCACAAACGTTAGAGTATTTCTTTAAGAGTTTGTGTGATAGACTAACAAAGTAGTGCATAAATGTGAAGTGGAATAAAAAAGACAGCTCCTTTTTCATTTTTGTTTTGCACAAATAAAATTGCCGTGCAATTGCCGTGCAATTGTATTCAGTTCATTTTAATCTGATTCAACAAAATAACACCCTGTCAAAGTCGCATGATTACCAAATAGAATCAATTTCTGCTCATTTAATGTCAGTATAAATGCAACTGGTTTGTGAAGGCATCAAAGGTGTTTCAGAAATCAGTAGTGAAGAAATATCATGAAGGCCAAGGCAGAAAGGGGACACAGCAAGCATGAAGAAAAAGGTGTTCTGGTTAGAAGAGACTAAAAGTCCATTTTTTTCCAGCATGCGAAACGCTATGTATAGAAGAAACCTACCACCGCCAATCACCCTGAATACCTCATCCCCACTGTGACATATGGAGGTGGCAGCATCATGCTGTGTGGATGTTTTTCTTCTGCGGAGGGAGGGAAGTTGCTCAGAGCTGATGCGAAGATGAGTGAAGCAATAATACAGACTCATTCTGCAAAAACACCTGTTAGAGGCTGCAAAAGACTTGAGACTGAGGTGGAGGATTCACCTTCCATTAGGACAACACCAAACATAGAGCCAAACCTACAACATAAAGTTTAAGATCAAACCATAGATAAACATGTATTATAATAGCCCTGTCCAAGTTCAGATGTAAATCCAACAGAGAATTTGTGACAGGACTTGTGTTCACGGATGCTCACCATCCAGTTTGACAGAGCGTGAGCTATTTCGTAAATAAGAATTACAAAATTTTCAGTCTCTATTTGTGTAAAGTTAGTAGAGACATACCCCAAAAGACTAACAGCTATAACTACATGACAAGGTGGTTCTACAATTGATGCACACTCATCTTTCAAATTATATTTGAAAAACTTGTGAAGGGAGTGTAAATTTTATTCAACAGGAGTGAAAAGTTTTGCAAGCCACGCCATGAGAGGACATATTTAAATTTAAAGGTGTTTTTTGATAATAATCTTTGTCAATTAAACAAAACAATCTTAGATTAAAATAATTAGCAAAATAACATTTTCAGCTCTGTAGTTATGCTGCTATAGGCCTAGGCTGCTGGAGGACATAATGACCACTTTCACCCTCTTCTCTACATTCTCACACTACTCTCCAATTTTACATTTTTTGGTGTTATTTCAGCTTTTAACTTTGTTCTCTCTCTTTTCTCTTCCTAGAAGCTACACCTGGCCAGACTCTGTGTCTACCTGTGACACCTTTCTGGAGAGGGGAATCCTCCAAGCTTCTGCTGGCAACAACTTAATGCTCACCCTCTACCAATGATCCACATGGCCCTGTCTTTCAGTGTTTAACCCTTTCTCTCTCCTAGACATGGCTACTGACTGAGCTTTTACTGTAACTAATTATATGTGCTCTCTTTCAGACTCTAACCTTGAAAACTGGCTCAGAGTTTATCTGTTCTTTCTTTCTAGATAAAACGACTAAAGGAGCTACTTCCATTAACATTTACCTTTTCCTTCCCATAGAAAGTACTCCTGGATCAGTGCTTCTGTGTTCTCTTTGTGTCTCTGCTCTGTTCTCTCTAACCCCCAGTCGGTCGTGGCAGATGGCCGCTCACACTGAGCCTGGTTCTGCTGGATGTTTCTTCCTGTTAAAAGGGAGTTTTTCCTCTCCACTGTCGCTACATGCATGCTCAGTATGAGGGATTGCTGCAAAGTCAACGCCAGTGACTGTCCACTGTCTCTACATGCTCATCCGGGAGGAGTGAATGCTGCAAGTCACTGACTGGATGCAATCTGCTGGGTTTCCTTAGACAGAAAAACTTTTTATCCAATTTGAATAAATAATTAACTCTGACTGCACTGTTCAATGGTTAGGATTAATTGGAATGTATGTACCTGACTTTTGTGAAGTGCCTTGAGACAACATGTGTTGTGAATTGGCGCTATATAAATAAACTGAATTGAATTGAACTAAATTTAAAGCACACTAACAGTTAGTAAAAAACACTCACTGGAAACACAATATTTCAAATATGTAAAAAATCACATTCCATAAAATTGTGACAAAGCACAAAGGATCTAACAAGTGATAAACAAAACAGATCAGATTGATGTGGTCAGGCTTAGCATCTTATCTGGTGCATGGTAATCTCAATCTTCCAGTTAAGCTGCAGCTGGATCATGTGGAGCCTTGAAGCTGGTTAATAAAAACCTAAAATAGTTCCTACCTTCCCCAAGGATACAAGCGGCTGAAATGAGCTTCCTCGGCAGGGTGGCTGGGCACTCCCTTAGAGATAGAGTGAGGCCATTCGTGAGGAGCTTGGAGTAGAGCTTCTGCTTCTCCACATCGAGAGGAGTCAGTTGAGGTGCCTTAGGCATCTGTTTCTGATGCCGCCTGGACGCCTCCCTTGTGTTCCAGGCACATCCTACCGGGAGGAGGCCCAGGGCATGGCCCAGGACACGCTGGAGGGACTATGTCTCTTGGCTGGCCTGGAAACGCTCTTGAAATACTAAAGAAAGCATGAGTAAACAAAATGACAGCAGCATAGAAAATGCCTTCTAAGGATACACGTTATAGGAACTGTTTTTTTTTCTGTTCTGTTCAGAAAAAAATAATTTCCACCTTAAAATCCTAGTTATTAAAGATAAAAGGGTAAATGCCTTCATATAACTCAATTGCAGGCATTTATTTGTTTATCTTGTGTCACCTGAGTAACACCAGCCCATTGTATCGGAATTTATTGTGGGCTATTGTCTTTTCTGATCACCATGCAAAGGCTTTTCTGTTTACAGCGGACAGTAGAGAGGAAAAGGTAGTGCAACAAAAGCTGAACTGTATTGGGAAAATGTGGCCTCTAGATGGAGACAAAGTCCAGGACTCATTGTATACCCAGTCTTTGTTAACTGCTGCAGAATAATAGACTTACAATTAGTAAACATCTTCATCTATAAAATATAAAGTTGGGCAAGTTTAAATAAATTTAAAATAATCTAAGAGAGTTACTATTCACTATTTTCATAATTATATTTGTAATAAATTCGTATAAACTCTCTATGTCTATTTTATTTTAAATATATCAGATCATCATCATCATCCACATGACTTGTTCCTGGTAGCTGGATTTATGTAAAATGATACTGTAACAGCCAAAAAACAACCTATAAGTATGCTGTCCAAGTTATCACTGAGAAGTATTCAAGTTTCAGATGATGAATCAAATATGGATGACATAAACTGCATCCAGATTTTCTGCTGATAGAGAAAGCATTATTAGCATTTATTCTCAACAGGCAGATCTCATGTTGTAATGGAAACCTTGAGCAGTTCTTGTCTGTCAAGCCTATAATTCACAATATTTCCCCAAAAGCGCAGAGAACTGCGATCCGCAGCGCCCGACTGCACTGCGCTCCGTCCAGCAAAGCACGCAGCAATTGCATGTAACCACCGGAAGTTGAGAAATCAGACTTAGGTAACAAACAAACGCGATATATTGTCGCGCAATTGAGCGCGAACTGTAGCTTTATTCACTTTGCAAAAAAGAGCATTTTTACCAGTCAACAGACAGCTTTGATTCATTTTAATGCCATGCGTATGTAAAGCCACATCTTTAAAAAGGAAACTAACCCTAGTTCTACCACTTGAAAAAACATTTGATTTTATTATTATACGTTTTTATTATAAGTCATAGTTATGCATGGAATTCATAGTTTTGAGATACAATGTTATCAATATGACTTTCAAAGTTATAAGCATAAAATTCAAGTCAGAATTCTTACTTTAAAAGTCGTAATTTTGGAATATAAAGTTCGAATTTTGACTTTCAGAATTACGATTACGAGTTTAACGCACGGTGGCCAGAATCACTGTTACCTTGCAGCAAAAAGGTCCTCGGTTTGACTCCCGGCCGTGGTCTTTCTGCATGGAGTTTGCATTTTTTCCCCGTGCATGCGTGGTTCTCTCCAGGTACTCCGGCTTCCTCTCTCAGCCCAAAAACATGACGGTTAGGTTAATTGGTCTCGGTAAATTGCCCCTAAAGATGAAAGGGTGTGTGGATGATTGTTGTCCTGTGTGTCTCTGTGTTGCCCTGCTATGGACTGGCAACCTGCAGTCCACCTCTCGCCGCTACACTGCTGGAGGTAGGAACCACCAGCTCCCCCCGACACTGTATGGAAGAAGTGGATATAGGAAATGGATGGATGGACTTTAAATGTCATTATTAAGACTTTCAGTCTCTCAGTCATCTAAAATTATAACTGCAGTATGTCATTTTGATTCTGTTTCAGGTGGTTTATAATTATTCACCTTACTGCTGTGCACACAGTGGCTGGTCAGATGAACCAGAAAACATTGATATCAGTGGAAATTCAGCTTTGGAAGTCCAAATTATTACTTCGTATCTCAAATTTATAACATTGAATCTAATAATTGTGGCATTGTACCTTGTACGTATTATAATTGTGACAAAATGTGCATTTTCTTCTTAATTGACGGATACTGACTCCCACAGCAATCCACGCCTGTGTAAGTAAAGCGTAAACCTACAAACCAACCCTTCTTACATTTTGAGTGTCTTATTTTGAAAGTTCAGCCACCGGAAGTTGGATTTTAATAGTTCTAACTTGGCAACAGGCGCACTTTAATGCCAACTTTTTCAGCGCGCACAGGCGCACTGTTCGCTGCCAAACAAGGCTGCGTGGGACTGCGAGGAGTTCATGCTGCAGTCACGTCTAAGAAAACCGATTTTTTATTTTATAACGAAAGTATAAACACATAAAGGATTGTAGCGGTTACAGACAGCTTCCCAGTGCGGCTGGTGACATTTCTGTGGAAATCGCATTCACAATTTTGGAGCGGAGGATCTTTGGAATAATGTGGGGAATCCAGAGGACTCGGTACGCGGACTGCAACGGCTCTGAAGCGAGTGAAGAGGCGGAGATCGTGGTGAACATCGGCGGAGTGAAACAGGTGTTGTATGGAGACGTGTTGAATCGTTACCCGGAGACTCGGCTGGCAGAGCTGGTGGACTGTTCTCTGAAGTCTCATGAAGAGATATCTTCATTGTGTGACGATTATGACCCAGACACTGCGGAAATTTATTTTGACAGAGACCCAGAAGCATTTAAGTGTATAGTTGAGCTGTATTATTACGGAGAGATACACATGAAAAGGGGTATTTGCCCGATATGTTTCATGAAGGAAATGGAGTTTTGGAAAATCGGCGCTGATTTTCTGGACGAATGCTGTAAAAGCCACCTTAAAGAGGTCCAGGATGAACTTGCAGAGATCGCAGAGAGAGTGAGAACTATCCTGGTAGACAGAGAGGGAGACCCGTCTGCAGGAGCATGCCAGCGCTTCCAGACGTCCCTCTGGAGGCTGATGGAGAAGCCGGAGTCCTCAGTGCCTGCGCACGTCATCGCAATACTTTCCTTTATCTTCATCCTCATCTCCTCCGTGGTGATGTGCGTCGGGACAATCCCCGAGCTTCAGGTAGAAGACTCAGAGGGGAACCTCACTGAGCACCCCACTCTAGAGGTCATCGAGACGGTATGCATTGGCTGGTTCACCATCGAATACCTCCTGCGTCTGATCTCCTCTCCAAATAAGATCAAATTCGCCCTGTCCTTTATGAACATCATCGACTTCATGGCTATCATGCCCTTCTTTGTGGTGCTGATTCTCACCTCATTCGGCGCGGGCGTAATGGAGCTGGCCAACGTGCAGCAGGCGGTGCAGGCGTTGCGCATAATGCGCATTGCGCGCATTTTCAAGCTGGCGCGGCATTCATCCGGACTTCAGACGCTCACATCTGCGCTTAAGAGCAGCCTGAAAGAGCTCGGACTGCTCCTCATGTACATGGGGGTGGGGGTCTTCCTTTTCTCAGCACTGGGCTACACCATGGAGCAGAACCACCCGGACACGCTGTTTACCAGCATACCGCAGTCGTTCTGGTGGGCTGTGATCACCATGACCACTGTGGGGTACGGGGACGTGTACCCTAAGACCACTTTAGGTCGGTGTAACGCGGCCATCAGTTTTCTGTGCGGGGTCATCGCCATAGCGCTGCCCATACACCCCATCATTAACAACTTTGTGCTGTTTTACAACAAGCAACAGGTCCTGGAAACTGCAGCCAAGCATGAGATTGAATTGATGGCGCTGCGCTCCAGTGAAGGCGAACTAAGGGCTGCACCTGAGCACCATGAACACGTTTGCAGTGCTGGGGTTTGGGACTCCTCCATGAGCTCCTGTCACAGCGAGACATATTTACCTCTACTGAAGGACCCCAGGGGAGGGTCCAGTATGCAGACCCCGAGCATGGAGACCAGCTTTGAGAGCACAGCAGAGGCTTCAGAATATTTCATCTCATAAACTTGGAAAAAAACTTGTCTCTTCTGATAAAAAAAAAAACATCCAGAAGATAAACATGATTTAATTATTAATTCAGTTTTGAACTGCTAAATGTGTGGAAGATGGGATTAGAATTTGAGAATATCCCCGCCCTAAAAAGAAGATTAAATGGAAAAATGTATTAACTTTGGACTTGATAAATCTTTACTTTTTGCAGCGAAGCCATGTTTGACTATGGTTTTTGCTTGAACAGCCAGTTTTTCCCATTTAGGCATCCTTTTTCAGCCAATGTTTATACACTGCTCAATAATAAAGGGAACACTCAAATAACACATCCTAGATCTGAATAAATTAAATATTCTCATTGAATACTTTGTTCTGTACAAAGTTGAATGTGTTGACACCAAAATCACACAAAAATCATCAATGGAAATCAAATTTATTAACCAATGGAGACCTGGATTTGGAGTCACACACAAAATTAAAGTGGAAAAACACACTACAGGCTGATCCAACTTTGATGTAATGTCCTTAAAACAAGTCAAAATGAGGCTCAGTGTTGTGTGTGGCCTCCACGTGCCTGTATGACCTCCCTACAACGCCTGGGCATGCTCCTGATGAGACGGCGGATGGTCTCCTGAGGGATCTCCTCCCAGACCTGGACTAAAGCATCCGCCAACTCCTGGACAGTCTGTGGTGCAATGTGACGTTGGTGGATAGAGCGAGACATGATGTCCCAGATGTGCTCAATTGGATTCAGGTCTGGGGAACGGGCGGGCAAGTCCATAGCTTCAATGTCTTCATCTTGCAGGAACTGTTGAGACACTCCAGCCACATGAGGTCTAGCATTGTCCTGCATTAGGAGGAACCCAGGGGCAACCGCACCAGCATATGGTCTCACAAGGGGGCTGAGGATCTCATCTTGGTACCTAATGGCAGTCAGGCTACCTCTGGCAAGCAAACGGAGGGCCTTGCGGCCCTGCAAAGAAATGCCACCCCACACCATTACTGACCCACTGCCAACTGGCAAATTTGCCAATCCTGGTGTTCTCTGGCAAATGCCAAGCCCACGGTGTTGGGCTGTGAGCACAACCCCCATTTGTGGACATCAGGCCCTCATACCATCCTCATAGAGTCGGTTTCTAACCGTTTGTGCAGACACATGCACATTTGTGGCCTGCTGGAGGTCATTTTGCAGGGCTCTGGCAGTGCTCCTCCTGTTCCTCCTTGCAAAAAGGCTGAGGTAGCGGTCCTGCTGCTGGGTTGTTGCCCTCCTACGGCCTCCTCCACATCTCCTGGTGTACTAGCCTTTCTCCTGATAGTGCCTCCAGGCTCTGGACACTACGCTGACAGACACAGCAAACCATTTGCCACAGCTGGCATTGATGTGCCATCCTGGATGAGCTGCATTACCTGAGCCACTTGTGTGGGTTGTAGAGTCCGTCTCATGCTACCACGAGTGTGAAAGCACCACCAACATTCAAAAGTGACCCAAACATCAGCCAGAAAGCATAGGTACTGAGAAGTGGTCTGTGATCCCCACCTGCAGAACCACTCCTTTATTGAGTGTGTCTTGCTAATCGCCAAAGATTTCCCCCTGTTGTCTATTCCATTTGCACAACAGCATGTGAAATTGATTGTCAATCAGTGTTGCTTCCTAAGTGGACAGTTTGATTTCACAGAAGTTTGATTTACTTTGAGTTATATTGTGTTGTTTAAGTGTTCCCTTTATTTTTTTGAGCAGTGTATATAGGGCCTATAAAGGTAGAAAATTACCTTACAATTTGGTCCCAATAGGGATTGTCTGCAGGTTATGTTAAGGCCCCATGTAAACTGATTACACTAGTACTTGGTCTGAATGTCATTTTACACTGAGGGGTTCTGTTTAAACAGCCAGTTTTCTGATTTCAAGATTTATATCCATCTAAGGTGTAGGAACTTGGAATCTGTTCGTTGCCTTTTTATAGTGAATCTATTTTTGCTCGGTGGTCTTCTTTGAACAAACTGTTTTTTCCTTGCTGGTATGTTATCAGTCAACATTTACGTAAAGGACCCATAAGGGTAGGAAATAGGCCTAAAATGACCCCCAGATGGGTTTTGCTGCAGATTACATAATCGCCCCATGTTTTTTGCTTATATTGATACTTTGCCTTTTTTGAAAGTGAATCAATGTTTCCTGGAGGTTTCTGTTTGAAAAGCCAGTTTTCCCTATAAAAAGTCATTTTACCCCAACTAATATTTACATATGGGTTAGAAATGAGGAACTTCTTGCTCAGTACTTGGTTCACATTGAAAAGGCAATTTGACTATATCTGTACTTCACCGTTTTGCAGTTAGTGCCTGTTTGTGGAGGGGTTCTGATTGAACAGCCACATATCCCCATTTAGGCATCTTATTAAAGCTAACAGTACATATGGGGCCCGTAGGATGTGGGCTTAAGAATGGCCTCGGGTGAGATTGTTTGTGGGTTTCATAATGACCCCATGTTATTTGCCCATATCAATTTCTCAACAAATACACTACATTGCCAAAAGTATTCGCTCACCTGCCTTGACTCGCATATGAACTTAAGTGACATCCCATTCTTAATCTGTAGGGTTTAATAAGACATTGGTCCACCCTTTGCAGCTATAACAGCTTCAATTCTTATGGGAAGGCTGTCCACAAGGTTTAGGAGCATGTTTGTGGGAATTTTTGACCATTCTTCCAGAATCACATTTGTGAGGTCAAAGAGTGATGATGGATGAGAAGGCCTGGCTCTCAGTCTCTGCTCTAATTCATCCCAAATGTGTACTATCGGGTCGAGGTCAGGACTCTGTGCAGGTCAGTCAAGCTCATCCACAACAAACTCTCTCATCCATGTCCTTATGGACCTTGCTTGTCATGTTTAAAGAGGAAGGGGTTCTCTCTGAACTGTTACCACAAAGTTGGGAGCATGGAATTGTCTAAAACCTCTTGGTATGCTGAAGCATTCCGAGTTCCTTTCACTGGAACTAAGGGGCCAAGCCCAGCTCCTGAAAAACAACCCCACAGAAAAACCCCCCTCCTCCAAATGTGCCACACTTGGCATATTACAGCCAGACAAGTACCATTCTCCTGGCAACTGCCAAACCCAGACTCATCCATCAATTTGCCAAATGGAGAAGTGCATCTGACACTTTGCCTTGAACTTTGTGATATATGGCTTGGATGCAGCTGCTCGGCTATGGAAACCCATTCCATGGAGCTCTGTATGCTCTGTTCTTGAGCTAATCTGAAGGCCATATGACCTTTGGAGGTCTGTAGCGACTGACTCTGCAGAAGGTTGTGTGTCAGCATCCGCTGTCCCCACTCCATCAGTTTACTTGGCCTACCACTTAGTGGCTGAGTTGCTGTTGTTCCCAATCGCTTCCACTTTCTTATTACCACTGACTGTTGACAGTGGAATATTTAGGAGTGAGGCAATTTCATGACTGGACTTTGTACACAGATGCCATCCAATCACAGTACCTCGCTGGGATTCACTGGCTCCCGAGAGTGACCCATTCCCTATTCTTTCACAAATGTTTAACAGTCTGCATGCCTATATGCTTGATTTTATACACCTGCGGCCATGGAAGTGAATGGAATACCTGATATTAGTTATTTGTATGGTTGAGCGAATACTTTTGGCAATATAGTGTAGCAGTGGATTTATGTTTGCTGTGGTGTTCTGCTTGAACAGTCAGTTTTCCTCTTTTAGTCATCTTATGTATGCTAACATTTATATAAGGGACCAATATTGGTAGAAAAGGGGTGAAAATGGGGCCCACATGGGAGTTCAAAGTTGTAGCCATATGGGTTCTAGATGTCTAATCTATTTTGAACTTATTTATTAATTACCCATTGAGACCCTGTGAGAACATGTTAAGGGTGCCAAACTGGCTTTAAATTAGGTTTATCTACTAAACTCGAGTTGGCTCCATGCAAAAAGCACATTGTGAGCCCACACCCACCCATACCACGCATCCAGCCTGATCAAAATGCATGAGACTCACATACACATGTTGGTTGTGATGAAAACCCCCCATACAACCAAATTTCACATAGACTGTAGATTGCTCTGTAGCCTTTTTTATGTGAGGCAGCTTGTTCAAGAGAAAATAAAAAATGTCAGATAAATTCATGATAAGTGTAGAAACATAACAAAAAGCAGAATGTGCTGTAAACTTGTGATATAATTTTGTACATTTCACTCAAGTTGCTGGAACCATGGATTTGGAGATGCAAACCCTTGAGGGCTCTTCATCTCTGTTTGTTATCCTTTATCTGCATCAGTGTTATTTCTTTTTCTGTGTCAATGTGGGCTAATATCAGATAAAAAAAAATGCATAGAGGTTTTGGTAGCAGTGGTGTCATTTGCCTGTTATTTTGTTAAGTAGAATAAGTAGAATATGGGATCTGGGAATGTTCCTCTTTGCGCAGGGCTCGTTCCCGTTCTGCAGCAGCTGTCACCTTTCTCCTGATGTGCAATTGAAGTTCATGGATGAAAGAAGCAACAATTGAGAGGTTGAACAAATCTAAAAGGAACACATGAATATGCTTTAGCAAAATAGGTAAAAAAGAAATGTCTGAAAAATGTATTTTATGGTGATTAAACTTAAATTTAGCAGTTTTTTCTTTGCGCCTCAGGTTTCTAAATTGTCCTGATAAGTGCCATTTTTAAAAGTGAATTTTTCACACTTTTGAAATGCATCAACTCCTACACTGACAAGTCTGAATGACATTGAATTTGCTGCACAAATAGAACAGTCGCTTTAACAATTAGCTTGCACAGTGGGGGTACTTCAAAGCCGACATGTCACAGCACTATTCATGCAAAGACCAAAGTGCAACTTTGTACCACTTTCTGTGACATTTACATCATTAAATGCACAATCTTTGCACGGAAATTATGTTGGTTTTTGCCATGTGGTAGAGATGCAAGTGATGAGGGCATTATTAACATTAAAAGGCCTGATTGTCAACTAAGCCAGGAAGACTAATGAGTGGATGCAAACTTATTAAAAAACAATTGAATATATATTTAGGAATATGTGCTGATTAAGCATTTTTGCATTCTCAGAACATTTTAATTAGGTATCAAAATGTAAAAAAGAAAAACAGTAATCAGAAAATGGCATCAATTAAAAGATTACCTGATAAGACCACATAAAACCCATTTGAGTAAATTAACTTTATCGTAATTCAATAAGAAAATGTAACACACTAGTCATAAAAGAAACAAATGTGCTGCAGGCTCCATGATAGAAGCTGTGGTATGTCAAAAAGCAGGTAGTAAAAGAATAACATTTATGCATGAAAGCATATGTCCCCAACCTTTATCTCATTCGCACATTTTTTAATAAACACACGCAAAAAAGGGTTGCACATAAAAGCAACTATTAGAACTAACTTAAAAAAAAGATATTTCAGTTATATACAATATATTCCACTGCTGGGCTGCATGGTGGTGCAGTTGGATCACTGCTGCCTTGCACTGAGAAGGTCCTGGGTTTGAATCTCAGCCTGGAGTCTTTCCCTGTGCATGTGTGGGTTCTCTCTGGGTACTCCGGCTACCACCCACAGTTCAAAAACATGACTAATAATTGATCTCTCTAAATTGCCGTGAGGTGTAAGTGGGTGTGTATATGGTTGTTTGTCCTGTGTGTCTCTGTGTTGCCCTGTGATGGACTGGCAACCTGTCCAGGGTGTACTCCGCCTCTCGATCGTATACCGCTGAAGATGACCACCAGCTTCCCCATGGCCCGGTAAGTATGAAACGAGTATAGAAAATGAATGGATGGATGTTTCACTACCTGACTGGACTTCCTGGATTTCTCTCAGTCTTCTTGATTTCTCTACCCATTCATGATTTAGGTGTTATATGCATCGATCAATATTGTTTTCTGAAATGTATTACTTGAAAGTAAAATTTTTTTGCCAACTTAGTTAAGGGAAATCACTGCCAACATTCAGTCTATTAAAAAGATAGAATGTCATGCACAAATATCTTAATATGAAAAAATTAATTAATTTAACATATTTAAAGAATATTAAATATAGGACACTGAGGCTCCCTTACTGACAAGGTTTGTGCATGTGTCACTTTTACAACATGTCAGTTTGGAATAGAGAGACTCCTCCACCACCTCTTCAGTGATGTTCTCATTGAGCTCCAAGTCTTGCGTTCTGCAGCCTGAAAGCGAGAACATGAAGGTGGTCAGGAGGCAAGGGGACTGTACAGACTGTCCACCCACTCACATCCTGTGCACTACAGCTATCTCCTCTGGCCAGCAGCAGATTCACACATGTCAAAGCCCAAGAAGAGGGCCTTTGTTGGCGCTGACAGGTGAAGGCAGTAATGTGAAAACGTGCATTGTGTAACAGCACAATGCACCCCTCACAGCAGATGCACATGCAAAAACACACGTGCACCGTCAAGTTCAAATTTAGATACAGAAAAGCATGCGTGTCCAAATATCACGTCTCTCCTGTCCATCGCATACCCACATGAGCAGACAAATGATTGCACTCACGCAAATCTAGCCCCTTTTCGTCTTTACACTCGCAGTCACGTGTGCTGTGCTCTACATTGACCTGCCGTGATATGCCAGCTATTCACAAGTTTTTAACACCCACATGTTGCTCATTTGTTGCATTCTGTGGGTGTTTAAGATAAGCCACAACAGAAAAAATACTCATTATCCCCTCACCAAAACAAAAAAAAACTTAACAACCAACAACTGTTTCCTTTTAAAAACAGGTGCTGTGAAAGAGAGATTCTCAAACTAAAAACTAGCAGTAGAGGAGACCTGAGACTCAAACAATTGCTGGCACCTTTATTAAAAATGTGGCCTCAAAATAATTCTTTTTTAAATTACTTTAATATATTTATTTTTTATAGAAATAACTTGTTCTTCTTCCCCTGTCAAACTTCACAGGGTTGGAGCAAACATTTGAAATGTCCTGGTGTTTCAATGAGTAAATTATGCCTTGTGATTAACAACATTCCGAAGGCTCACAGTAGCACAGTTTAATACTTAACAGTAGGCATTAAGCACTTTCCCACAGATTTGTCCTTTGCTTCACACAAAACACATTTGAGTGTCTGTTGCCAAAATGCTCAGTCTTTGTCTCGGCTTCAGACTTGGCCAAAAGTCTGTCATGGAACGAAATCTCTGGCTGTCAGCTTGATCCGATGGTCTGTGGTTGATCAGAGTGGGAGATGCACCGACAGCATATTGAGTGCTCCCTCAACCAAAGACAACCTATGACAAATATCAAGCAGTATAATGAAATTTAAGGGAGAATCGTGCAGTGTGACTGCTGCTGTGGAAGTCTGATTCTTGTTTTCTCTTGCCCAGCCATAAAAGCTTCCACTGCTGTGTCCTTTACCTCCTCTGCATTTCCCTCTTTTCAGCATGTCACTAATAATAAGCACATTAACACTGGTAATTTGCTGTCAGATTTATGATGATTTTTCAGAATGGCCAAGCTTAAAGCATGTGGTTCCAGTTGAGGTTCTACTAGTACTTAGCAATCTCCCTGTTTATGTTTGTAATGGTAGAACGGAAAAGGCTTTTTCGAAACCAATCAAAACTGATGAAGATCACAAGAGGAGTCATGGCAAGGAACAGGAAGTGAACAGATTGACAATAAGCTAAAGAATGGGTTAAAAAACAGGAGGATCTGGAAAACAATTGCTGAAAACTGGATGTTAAAATACTGGGGAGATGAATACTGGGAAACAATAATAATAACAGACTGCAGCTGTGGGGGACAGAATGGAGCTGGAGTGAACAGAGGCTTGGGGAATGATACTAAGTACACAGGAAACAGGGAAACTAACTAAACACCAGTAAGTACTGTAAAAACAGAATATTAAATATCAAATACAACGATAACTCAGAATAAAAGAACCAGAAAAAAGAACTCAGACAAAACTGAACAAAAAGTCTGGGGAATCATGTTTGTTGCCTCTAATGGTTGTTATGGAGACTCGTTGATCCTAAGATGTCACTGTTTGCCACAGTTCTTTAATAGTCAACAGGGAGCAGCCTAAAAATGTTGAAAATGTTTGTATGGATATAAAAATAGATCAGTTGCATTTATTTTTTAGGTAATTGGGATTTTATTGAAACTATTTCTCAGTGCAAAATTTCATCCTCACTGAATACGTTTGCTCAATGAAAGGTTTGGTTTATTTGCATATTTCAGTGTGAAATATTATTATTACATTGATGTGGGTGAGACTGGATGCTAATGGTCCTAAAAAGGCAGTTAAAGAAGCAGATAATAAAACAAAAACTCAATTTTAAAACATTTAAAGCTATTGTTGTTACATCTTGTAACAGTTCCAGCACAAAAGTTTCAAACAGTTAATCTGAATCCAAGAGATACTCTCAAGACCCCCAACTTTTTCACAGCCCGCAGTGGGGTCCTGACTAAGCTTTGAGAGGGACTGCTTTAGATATAATTAATCTATTTTAGTCTTTACTGTGACAGTGTTTACATTAGTCTGCCTCACATTTCCATCAACAGCTGCATGCAGAGAAGGCTGAAAGCAGTCATCTGCAGTGCATGCATGTCGTGCTTATTTGGTACTATGCCACTGTGGGAGCAGTTCTGTAATACTGCCCCCATGTCAAGCCTGTATAATTCTGTACATAAACACTCTAAAATCTTTGCAGGCTTTCGGAGTGTATTTATGCTCCAAATAGATTCAGTGTCACCAGGAGAGCTAGTATTAGTTGTCTTTCATGAAATCAGTGTGATTCCTGAAATGTCACACGTCGTGTCCAGCCGTGCCACGGGGCTGATTGTTGAGCGTTAATGTAGAGGGTTTTGAGTGTCACCCAACAGTTTCGACGACAGCACAGAGGCACAGACATGTCTCCCTTTTTCCTTCTCCCTCGACCTTTAGTTGGGGGAGATTGTCAACACCTGTTCCCTTTCTAAAAATAGGGAAACCCCGTGTACAAATGGACAGACACTGACAAACCCAGACGAATCATGTTGCAGAGTGGTGCTTTTTTGTGTTGGGGGAAAGATTCCTCATACCAGTATAATTCAACAATGTGCATAATGCTATGGCTTAGCAGCCTGCCCCTCTGAGACATTTCTTCGTTCAGGAGATATTTACAGCTGCCGGAGAGGAAAAAGGTAATCTCCCTGATGTCAGATTCTAAAGACGACAAAAAAAAAATCACTTTCCAGAGATGTTGTTGCTTTCACAAGGAGTGTTTTAAATGCTGCGTAGGTGCACCCTGAAGCACTTCAATTCAGGAGGCGAGCTGCATCAAAATTGCCTGAAAATAATTACACAGATTAAATATGACCTTCTATGAAGCGGTAGGAGAAGATGCACAAATCCAGAAAAACACATCTCTCCGAAGTGGATTCACATTTCTCTCTTCGCCTCTAACCCGATCAATTTTAGAGCTTCTACCTTTCAGAATGTTCTCTTCAGAACAGGTCTGCATATGTACTACGCCTGTGGGGTTTTTAAATGTACAAATGAAAAAAGTATGAAATTTATTTATTCTAATGCATCTGCTTGTGGTGAAAACTGATATTTAGGTGAGTTACTTTGGATCCTTTGGTACGTTTAATGCAAAATGTTTATCTGAAAGGTTTTTCAGTGCAACAAATGTAGCTCTTTAATATATTGTTCCCTGCAAAGGGGTTTATACCCTTTTAGCTTTTTCGCATTTTGTCAAGCTACAAATGTATTTTAAGTTATGGATCAACACAAAGTAGTGCATAAATTCTGGAAGGAAAATGGTTTTCCATGGTTGTCCATTTTTACTATAAATATAAATCTGAAAAGTTTGGCATGAATATGTGTTCAACCCCTTTAATTTGATACCCATGAATTAAATCTAGTGCAAGCAACTGTCTTATATGTGAAAAGCTATGTCTGATCTTTCCTTTGATCACCTGTATGGATTGGTTTGTGCATGAATTTTGCGCATCTAGGGAATAAAACATTTATACAAACTCTTTTATACAAACACCTCAGTCATAGTCAGATTGGATGGAGAGCATCTGAGAACATTAATTGAATTTAGGTTTGGGCTTTGACTGGGCCACTCTAATATATGTGCTGTCTATGTTTTCAACAAAACTCTTTCATTATTGCTCTGTATGTTTGTTATCCTGCAGGTAGGGTTCCCCGCCACCATTTTCTCAAGTTGTTTGCAGGTTTTCTTCTAGGATTACTCTAGCTTTAGTCCCAGTCATCTTCAGCAATGACTGGCTTCCCTATTCCTACTGAAGAAAAGCGTCCCCACAGCCTGATGCTGCCGCCCTCAAGTTTCATTATGGGGATTGTGTGTTTAGGGTGATGAGCATCGTTAGTTTTTTCACTAAACATGGCAATTTTGATGTAGGCTGAAATGCTCAATTTTGGTCTCAACTGGTCAGAGCATCTCCTGCCAGATGTTTGTTGTGCTCACTGCATGACCTGTGGCAAACTACAGTAGGGATCTTTTAAGGATTTCTATAAATAATGGCTGTATTCTTGCCACTCTTCCATAAAGGCCAGCTTTGAGGAGTGCGCAGCTATTTGTTCCCCTGTCAACATTTTTTTCTATCTGAGCTGTGGATGTCTGCTGCTCCTACTAAGTTACCATGAACCTCCTGGCTGATTCTCTGATAACCACTCTCCTTGCCAGGCCTGTTAGTGTAGGTGGATGACAATGATTGGTAGGTTTGTAGTGGAAAAGTGTTCAATGAGATGCTGTAATCCTAGGATATGGTTTTATCCTGCTTTAAAACTACTCCACAAGTTTATCCTTGGCCTTCTTGTTGTTTTTCTTGGCCTTCATGATGGCGTTTCTTCATTAATGTACTGTTACACACATCTCTGCCTTTCACAGAGCAACTGCATTTATAGTAATACAGGGATTTGATTTTAAATGTGAAAATAATTATAATTGAAGGAGTATGCATACTTTTGTATGGCTCACAGACCAATGCCAGTTAGGAGCAGCGTTTTATTTTATATTAGAACAGTTCATTACCTTACTGGACTAATAATGAAGCTAAAAAAACTGAATAAAAGACACAACTTTCTACATGAGAGGAGACAAATGATTTGCATGCAGAGCTGGTCTCACATCTACGTATTCATATTAGGCAATAATTCAGTTCCTGCAGGGAGATGAACGTGGGTTTGAGAACATTTAAATTCAACTTGTAGACACCTGCAGGAAGACTACAGTATGAGTTATACTTAGGAGTGCACTGATAATATCCTAGTGATAGTTTATCATATTGTTATATTTTTATTACCTTTAATGCTTAAATAATCAAGGGAAGATGTTACAAAACATTGACTGTAAAGAGCAACCTGTAAAAGAATGCAAAGAGTCAAACTAGAGTCACGTCTAGTTTCAGTATCCCGAGGTTTGCCTGTGAAACTATGGTCTCATTTGTTCTGGTTGTTAGCTGCTTTTGTGGGGATGTTTACATGAAAATATGAGGCTGAGTGCCTCTGGGCCATCACAGTACATGCTAGTGAGTCTCAAGGAGGTGCTGTGGTCTTATCACTGTGAAAACATCCTCACGCTTAACGACACCCGTTGTCTGCTGATAATAAGTGAGAGCTGAGCGGATTCTCACTAGATTTCTTTCTTCTGATGCATGTACATCAAATCACAGTAGCAAAATAACTTTTATGACCTAATTAGTTTAATCTGTGATTTTCTCAGTAGTATTTAATAGTTTCTGTAAATTATAGTTAAGTCCAACATAGAAGCCTTTGTTTTTAATTCACATGCACAGTCATGGCCATAGTAAACCTAGCTCTACACGATACCATTCTCAGTTGTGGAGACACTGATACTGTTGTTTTTTATTAAATTTTATGTTATTGCTTTTGATGATTGTAGATATGTATTTGGGTTGTTTGGTTGTTTGTTATCCTGTTTTATTTTAGCTGGACCTTTAGTGTGAAATAAATAAATATATATAAATATTAATTATAGTTCATTGCTCAGGATTATGTTTGTTTGATTCAGTAAATTATATGACTATGACTATGACTAAGTATAAAAGCTGAAAATTTAACAGCTTTCTTACACTAATGATATCTTATTACATTTTATGTTGGGGGGCTTATGGAAGCTTGAAACTAACCAGTCCCATTTAGACTTTTTATCACTTTCACAGATTTTGTCCATACATGTGCATGTAGTTTTTTTATGATTATAGAAATGTTATTTGAAATTTATTGCTAAATTTACATTAAATCTCTTTTTTTCTATGTTTATTACAAAAAATTCACATTAACTCTGTTTTGATTCTATCACGACAGCATGGCTTAATATTTACCATCCTAGCCCTTATCAACAATGCTTAGGCTTTCACATTCCTTTGAGTTTTTTTCCATATTCTGGTATGTCACCACCACAAACCTCAATGTATTTTATTAGGCAATAGTATTTTACTGAGATTTTATATGATGGATCAACACAGAGTTTGGCAGAATTTTGAAGTGGAAGTAAAATTATAGATGATACAAATTTTCAAATCTAAAAAGTGTGTGATATATTTAGTTGCTCTAAGTCAATAAACTGTAAAACCACAAGTGTTGTAGCACAGGTTTTCCTTCAGAATCACCTTGTATTCAACTCCATCCATCCTCCCATCATGTCTAACCAGCTTCTCTGTTCCCTCTGTTCCCTCTGAATTAGTTTCTTACCACGGATATTGCATGTAGGTCAAATATCTTCAATAATAAGTCAATTTTATTTAGGGGTATCGGATTAAAGAGGCTGAATACATATCTATGCCACATTTCAGGTTTTTAATTGCAAAACATTTTCTTTCCACTACACAATGCAAAACCCCAATAACATACTCTGATGTTATAATGTGGCATGTTTAAAAAAATAATTAAATAGTTTTTCTAGGTACTGTATGTGAAGTCCCTGGAATCAGAGCTCAATGAAGAGATAATAAATCCCAGCTGCCTTGGAAACAGCTGGAATTACTCAGGAAAATTAAGTTCCTGGAGAATGGGCAGCTAAAAGTCAGACCCTGAAACAAGCTGAGCCGTCTGCAAACAGTCTGCATCAACAATGAGCAGGTGAAAACCTCCAAGGGTCCTCTGAAGTTATATCTAGTTATGCTCAATGCTTAACTTCTCCTCTCTTTGGCAGTTTAGTATAAGGGAAAGACCTTAGGGATATTTCTTTTTTTATCTGAAAGTAGGAACTGAAGAAAGAAAGTAAATACAATTTTAAATCAGCTCACTCATTCCTTGATATTACTGTGCAATCTCTTCTTAGCATTCCATTCACTTGGCTGACATTGCAGAGTCCTCTGGAAATAAACCAAACTCCATCCAGCAAGTATGCATTAGCAACATTTGATTTAAAATTCAGATTCTTTAAATATTTATTAACGTTGTTTCCCATTTTTCAGCGGATCACACAGGCTTTGGCTTGTCAGTCTTGTGCTTTGTGTTCTATACCTCGCTGTTGTGCCAAGCTCCTTTGATCAGGCCTTGTGAGGATGAGGCGCTTCAAATAACTTGTTCAAAGCCAAAGCTGGTTAAAGCCGCCTGAGTTTATTTAAAAATCAATCCACCCTTTGCTGGGTTTTCTGAGGAAATTGATTTAATTAGAGAGTTATAAACAGCAAGATAAAAGACAGGGCTTTCCAGCTTGGTAGAGCTTGCATTCTGAGGAGCTAAAACAGCTGTCTGTTCTTTGTTTAAGTCTCGGTGCATGCTCTTGACTGACAGACAATACTTAAAAAAACAGCTAGAAATGACATAATTTAATTATTTACCCATGCAGTATTGGCCCTTTGCCCATTTAGCTAACGAAAGTATGGACTTCTAATTATTGAAATTGGTCTTGTGAGACCAAAGCCGATGCATCAGATCTGCAAACTTATGACCCGCCTGCCTGTTGGTCAGAGACCACATAGTTTGATGAAGTGGATCTGGATTACAATTAGTTCAGGCTTGTGTTATATAAAAATCATATTCAGTGATACCTGATTTATCTCTCCTCTGAGATTTCAGAGGAGAATGAATGTGGATCTGAATCCATGTGTGAACTTTTCAAAAGAAGGTTCCCACAGGCGTTTCTTATGTGTAAAAGTATGATGGTTTGCAGTATGAAAATGCGAAGCTAGGGGCTTGTGCCCGATTGGGCTAATGTGGAGATATGAGGTGAAACGAGATGCAAATGTGCTATATTCATCTCGTAATAAATGAAGCACTCTCAGGTCAGGAGACCGACTCTCATATCAGCTTTTCACAACCAAGTCTTGTATAATAGAGAAGCGAAGATCCATGCAAGGTCACTTGCTAAGAAAAGTAATTTAATTAATTAAACAAAGTAAAATTAAATTGCCACATAAATTTGTTTCATGCATTCTGTGTAGAAACTGCAATTTTACTTGTGCTTGCTGAGTACTAACAGGAGAAAACGCTGCATTTGACTGAATATTTCATCTTCACATGCTTTCAATTTTGCTGAGAGTTTGAAAGGATAATCCTGCACACATGAGATCATTAAATATCGCTACAGGCTGTAGGAAGATATATATATTTTATATATATATATATATATATATATATATATATATATATATAATATATATACATATTTATATATATATATATATATATATATATATATATATATATATATATATAATATATATATATTATATATATAATGTGTGTGTGTTAATTGTTACTCTTATCTGTGGCCCCCTTGAGATCTATCTCTCTCTCAGCAAAGTCCAAACTCAAACTAATTCAAATGTATCAATATTTTACTTTACTGCCATAAAGAACTGCCAGTGATAAACCATTTTCTGATGCATAACTTTTCATCTTCAGTTTCCGTCTTTTCTTTTGAACAAAGAAGTTATTGTTCTCTGCATTGTGGTAAGTTTTGATTTAATTTAAATAAAATATTTGACAGTTCGGTTGTTTACGCGGTTTTTATTTAAAAGTCTGTAGATGGTAATTGATTTATTGTTCGTCCTGTCCTAACAAGCGGCGTTTTTTTTTTTTGTCTGTGCACCACCTGTGTAAAATCTCCCAGTCCATTAAATCGAACGCACCGACCTCCTTGGTAACCGCTCTGTTTTGGAGGTAAGCGCGCATGCGCTCTCGTGCAGTGTCTGTGAAATCTCTGGTGTTAAACAGTGTTTTTGAGCTGTACTGTGTTGTTGTAATTCAGCAAAATAACATGAAACACAACTAGTTACTCTCCCTTTGTTTTTAACTGGGGTATTTTGTAGTGAGCAGACAAACATTAAACGTAGCGGTGCTCGTTTTAAAGACTGGCCATTCACAACAGCCTCGAGCTCCGAGGGGAGAGAAGCAAAGCAAGAGTATTGAGGCTCCAGCATAGCAGAACAGTTCAGAAACAATTTGGAATAAGGGAAAATAGCTATATTTATAAACAGATTAAGTCGTGTTTTAGACTGCTTATTGGTAGTGGATCTGATCTTTGTGTGTTCGTGAATTTTTGCAGCCATAACTGGTTCTGGATGACGGCTTCATAGCAGACAGCCGTTCTTCCCTCTTCCCGGTACTATGGGCCGGCGCAGAATCTTTTAGTGGTACGCAGTACCGGACCGGCTCACTTTCACCCCTGAGTTTATGTGAAAAAACTTCATACATGCGCTAGCTACAATTTGGTTGCTTTTATAAGTCCCTCTTAAATAATCAACATCTATTCTTATTAATGAGCTACCATACTGATTTAAATTACTGGTTATTTGAATCAAATGAACGTGTAGGAATGAGTCACATATGTGTTTCAGACCAGAGCTTTAACGCATTTCTGAAATGGGGATTTGTTGAGTTGTTATCAGGTGTCAGTATAGAAGGATTCAATGATTTGGTCTCTCCAAACCTCACCACACCAGTGGTAATTGTAAGTAATATTTGAGATATTGATAGAGAAAACACCTGGACATATCCACAGAAAAACCTTTCCAGAATGTTATTTTGTGTGTGTGTGTGTGTTATTGTTATCAAATTTGGACTTGTAGTAGGTAACATTTGTTTCTACAGCTTCATTTAACTTATGAGTCGCTATCTTTAGCCACCATGGTTACAGGAAAAGAAACCAAAAAAGAAAATCCAGGCGAGTTTAAAAATTTGACATTGATATGTGTTCCAACTTCAAAAGTAGTAGTAGTAGTAGTTACAGTTGCAGTATGTTTGACTACTCGGATTAAAAATTCAGCGTGTTACCTTTACAGTGAGACCAGGCTTTTGCATGTGCTCCAACTGGCTAAAGAAGAGCATCTAAATACATTTTCTTTTGGGTGTGCATTTTACAGACGTTTTTAGACATTCTGAGGTGAAACCATGTAAACAGGTAAAAAATAATCCTAAATCCAGATCGTCATCCAGATTACCACCAGGATTTAATGGATTCTTCCTTGGGCTAAGACACTCCTCTGTTAAAAAAAACAAACAAAAAACAAAATCATATGAATTGGACTGTAAATTTCTTTGTAAAGTTGCTAACAGACACACAGACAGACAGACTAACAAACTCAACTAAAAACCTGACCTCCTTGGCGGAGCCAATAATGAAACAAAAAGTCTCCTACTTCAGCCTCCCTCCATTGAAGGTCACTTTTCTTTAAAGTTTTTCTATGCACCTTTTAAAAGGGACCAGCAGGGATGTCATATAGATTTATTTGCTTTATCTGGCCTTTTATTCATCCTATTTGGGTATATTAGATATATACCCAAAACCTACAAAAACATCTATTATTATGAGCTTGTATTGCACTAAACAGCCACGAAGTTGCCTTGACTCCGATTCAAGCTTAGCATCTACTTTCCCCCCAAATAAGGGCATGGCCGTTTGTAGAAGACAGAAATGACAAGGCTCTAAATACATCTATGATACCCACAGTGGTCAGAGTCTTCTCTTAAGACACATAAATTGGTTCTCACTGAAGAGTGGAGTTAAAATTCCCTTTTATACTGAATGCATTTTGACAGTTTGAGGGCTGTTACATAGAGCACAGGTAGATAGATGTGAAAATTCCCCACCTATCTTCTGTTTTTTGCTCAAGTGAAAGAAGTCCCACTCCTTTCTCCATGATCTGGAAGCATAAGGTCCATGCTCTCACCAGATTGACTTAAGTAAAAATTATGGACAAAATGACCCCTAAAGGGGAATTAGTGGTTGCGTGATTACTGTGGAGAGAGGTTTTGAAAGGGGCCAATGATTGAACAGTCGAGACGAAATCCAGTTCAATTTAAAAAAGTCTCTAATAATGCTTTTACTTTGTAATTCGTGCTGGTCTACAGTTAGTGCCATGTGAAGTACATGTTACAAAACTCAAGAATCTCAGGCCATCCAGGCAGAGAAATGCAAAAACAGTGAAGTATAACTATCAAAAATTGGTTTGAGTAAATGCTATTTTCGTTAACTTTATATTGACCTCACTTTGTCAATCACATGAAGTAAGTAAGTAAGTAAGAAAGTAAGCAATCAAAGCTATTGATTTGTCTGTCTGTCTACTGTCCAACTCTCACCTATCATCATGGAACTGGGATCACGATCGAGAGAACAAAATCCCAGATACAAGTGGCTAAAATGAGCTTTCTCTGTACGTTGCATGGACTCAGCCTTAGAGACAGACTGAGGAGTTCACTCATCAGGGACATGCTTGAAGTACAATCCCCTGCGGCTTTGCATTGAAAGGATCCAGCAGACGCAGTTCGCCTCCCTTTGGACTTTTTTACGAACAGATCCCATTGAGAGAAGACCCAGAATCCACTGGAGGAACCATATATATGTCTTTTCTCCAGGGCATAACTTGGAATTCCACAAAATTTGCAAAGAGGTTGTCACTTGGAGAGGGATGTCTGGATTTCCCTTATAGACCTGTTAACCTGATGGATGGATGGATGCATGGATGGATGGATGGATGGATGGATGGATGGATGGATGGATGGATGGATGGATGTTTTCCAAAAATGTCCATGATGAACTTCCTGTTCCACGTTAAAGTAAAGACATCCTTTTCCTAACCTTGAACCTTCATAAGCTGTTTATGAATATCAAAGCCCACAAAGTTGTTTGTTTTCTACCTATTTGATTTAAGCCTGACCTCAGAAACAGCTGGGCTGACCACCTCCTCTCACAGCTTAATGACACATGACATCTTTCAGTAGCTCTGAACTTTTTTGAACATCCTGTGACCAAGTCTCAGAAGCTACCAGCACCTCAGCATAAGTCCACTCCAAGCACAACAACAGGTGAAAGTTCTGTTACAGGCTCTGCAGAAAGCCACTCGGGCTGAGAAAAACTGTTAACACACATGAAAATGCAGATATATATAGCAGAAGATTGAAGTAGTTACTACTAAGATACAGAAGTCAAACTGTGATGAAATGCTGTGATGTCTTCTTTGTGCCTGTAGGTAATTGAATCCTTTAGACCAATTGTCTTCTGTGTGGGTCACTGCATGTGATTAAGTTTCAATTGTACTTATTTTACTCAGCACAGCAGGATATACTGCATTAGATCTTTTTACAAAGGCAGCGCCTGTCAGGAAGAACAGAAGAAGCTGAAGAAGTAAAAAGTCTGACATATTTAATGAGGTGATGAACTCCTTAGTCAGGAAGATTTATATTTTTTGAACCTGAACGTAGGGTAGGGTAGAGTAGCCAAACATTGTCCTTAGGTAGGAATAGCACTACTTTAGGAGTAAAAGGGGGTCACCCAAAATAATTACTCAAGTAAAATTGAAACCGTATTTGGTAGAAAGACTACTCATTCAGTAAAGCATCTCAAGGTTGGTAGAGTAGCCAGAAACTTTTCTCAAGTAAAGGATAAAGAGTATGGTGCAATACATCTGTTCCTAGAAGTGTTTGTTTTTAAGTTACTCAAGTAAATGTAACTTAGTAAATGTAACTAGTTACTACCTAGCTCTGGGTGAACCTACATAATTTACATGTTTATGAATATTTCCATAAGGTTATCTGGACTGGGTAAGTGATTAGGGTTAATTAATTTAACCATACCAAAGACATGTAAATAGATATTTCAACATATTTACTGTGCCTGCCACATTTACTGGAGCCTATGTGCAAAAAGACTTATGACATTATTGCATTATTGCAAAACGAAAATCTCACACTGAAATAAAAAAAATTTATTTGTACTAGTTTGTTTGACCGTTTGTGCCATCATTTTTTTTTGTATACCGTTTATATGTTGATTTGGTTATATGTTTTAGATCACTTCCCTGCTTCCAATGGCAACCTATTTTCAGTTCTTTGGCATCAGCCACTATATTTTTATTGAAAATGTTCTGGTATTTCAGAGTCCATGATTTCATGTACTTTTACAATGTTGAAATTTATTGCAAAAACTATGAGAATTTCTAAATAGCAAAAACTTCCAAACCTTAAATGTGTCCCTCTTCTCTCTTTAGGTATGCAATTGTACAGTTGGATCTTATTGGATGGGTATGATTTCAAAGGTCTGCATCAGTTTTAATGAACAATTACAATTTAACAAGATTCCCAGGGCCTTTGAAATTAAAATAGGCCCACATCATGACAGATCCTCCTCCGTGTTTAACAGTGGGAGTGAGACCCTTCTGCAGAGATTCAAAGGACACAGTTCCCGTTTTGGAGACTTTGTGTCTCCAAGATGTAGCGTTTTGCTCAAAGTATGCTTTAAAAGTTTGCTACTTTGCTTACCATTTTCCTATCTGTGCTTGGTGGAAAACGTTACCTATATCCTTTTACCTCATAACTATACCTATGAATTATTTGTTGCCATTTCAGCTGTTTTAAACATTTCAGTTATCGCTCTCTCTGTAGATGTGGAATATATGCAATTTTAGGTATTCTGCAATACTTAAAGGACATATTCTCTTGACTTTCTCATTCTGAAGATTGGCAAGGGGAAATGTGTCTGTCATATACTGAAGGATACAGTAATTAACAACTACTAAATTCCTAGACACTCTGAGCAACTTAAAAAATTAAAGCATAAATTTAAAATGATGTTGGTGACATTTTTGTGTAAGAATTTTTTAGGATTGCCAATAATTGTGACACTAGTGATTTTGTTGAATAACATTATTTCTTAACACAGCATTATATAATTTTGTTTTAAGGCTTTGTACACATTCTGACTGGTGTGATAATTTGTTTCAAAGGGTGCTATTATTAAAGAAAATTAGGTAGAATGTCTGATAAAACAAGAGGAGCCCAATGTGGCTGAATTAACCCTTTAAGCAGAACCAGGTCTGAGTTTTTTTGCGTTTGTGGTTACTTGTGGTCATAAATATCTGAAAATAAACACTCTTAACTCCTAGTAATATTTCTATCTTTACTATACTCACCCTTACTCAACTATTGGCATCAATTGTATTTCTAAAAAATGTTCTAGTGTATAAACACATGTGTCTTTAACATTTGCCTCTCAGGTTTCAACTACACTTTATTGCTGCAGGAAAATAGCTTCAGTTTGTGGTAAACTGTTAAACTTAACATCCATTAACAGAAAGCCCCCTTACAGCCTATTTCCTTGGAGAGCTTGAGAGGCCATTTACAAGAACGAATTATATGGCATGGTGAACGACCTCTGTCCTCCCTGCCTATAATAAGATAATGCATGAAGGCAATACCACATGTCTTTCCTCGTGTGCTGTTAGGTAAAGATTTAGGAGCTGGGGAATGAGATTTAGAATGTTTTTGAAAGAATATGATAAATGAAGATGCATTTAAAAGCATGTCATCTTCCCTGCCCCACACTCACCTTCAACTATATATTGATTAGATGTGCAAGCAGCCATACGTGCAAGTCTGAGGGATAAACCTGTGTCTTCACAGTCGTGGGTGAAAAATGTTTGAAGGTTGATAAAAGGCTCTGCCCGAATGTTTTATAGAGCATTAAGTGTTTCATGATAATGGCCTCAAGTTTCTAAAAGCAGAAGTGATGTGACTTTTCTCACCCGCCTTGTGGAAAGCTTTTAATGAGTCTAACCACCTCTTTTCTTATTGTAGCCTTAGCTAAAAGGTTAGTGTGACTAAAGAAATGTCAACGATGAAGGAAAAAACATGCACTGCAGCAGATAAAAAATGTATTTTTGTTTTGTAAGTGTGCTTTTTGACATGTTAGAGTTTGAGGATTTTCTTTTAAATTGTTATCAGCTTAAGTACCTTGCCTTTGTCTCAACCAATTAGTGTGTTACCTTTGTACAAAACGCCATCCATATGCCCCAAATTTGAGATTCCTTCTTTGCTACAGCTTTGAAATCAAATCCTTAAAATCTTTGACTACAGAATGTGGCATTCCTTCAAGGAGCTGCACCACCTTCAATTTTCACAGATTCCTTTCACATAAACCAGTGGAGTCACATCTAAGCTGCTTCTGATGCAACATAAGAAGCTGCTGTGTATTCTCAGTGTATAGCTCGTCAATGGTTGGATAGTTACAACCTAAACAATTCTTTTTGTGTCTCTGCTCTGTTCTCTCTAACCCCCAATCGGTCATGACAGATGGCGCTCACGCTGAGCCAGGTTCTGCTGGAGGTTTCTTCCTGATAAAAGGGAGTTTTCTTCTCCACAGTCGCTACATACATGCATACTTAGTATAAGAGATTGCTGCAAAGTCAATGCAAGCAACTGCCCACTGTTGCTACATGCTCACCAGGAGGAGTGAATGCTGCAAGTCACGCACTCGAAGCAATTTGCTGGGTTTCCTTAGACAGAAAAACCTTTTTAACCAATTGGAATAATATACTGAAAGTGACTGCACTGTTTGATAAGTAGGATCAATTGGAATGTAAGTACCTGACTTGTAATCTGTATGATTCGATTGAACTGACTTTGAATTGTTATAGAAAATTTTAGTGCATTGCTTGATTTGCTCCTTGATACTCTACAGGAACTGACAAAAGTATTAGAACCCCTCAGTGTTGTTCCATTCTTCTCTTATATAGTCTTAGAGTAATGGTTTCTCAGCCTTCTGCTTGCAGCTGTGTGAGATAATATGTATGCCACACTGTTAAGATTATGTGTAGGACAACAGGTTTCTCTCTGTTTCTCTCTCTCTCTGGGTCTCATGAGAGTTACCTTGAAAACTGTTGTAGCTTACAAGGAGAACCTTTGCTTTGTCTAGTCAGAACGATTTGGCAGCACTACTGAGCGCATCTCCAATGCTGTAAAAAATCCTTCTCTCTTTCAAGATTATAATAAAGCTGATTCTGCGTGACAATCATCGGTCTCTGTCTTGGTAAAAACAAGTTTTTCTACAACAAATGGCGACGAGGATGGGATTCCTTGACTGGGTTCTTCCGAGGACATCGGCAGGAGTGTCTGATCAACCTGGGAAGAGCTTCCCTGCATCAAACCCTTTTAGTGTTAAGGGGTGGAGGACTTCTGACTCGGTGTTCTTGGAGACTCAGCACTGGAGTCCAAAAGAACCAAAATTTCCAAAGACGGTGAGAAAAATGAATTAGCATAATTTAATTAATTATCATCAATATTAACAGTAAAGTGCCTTGAGACGACATGTGTTGTGAATTTGGCACTATATAAATAAACTGAATTGAACTGAAATAATCGTAATTCATGCAAAATAGTTAAAATGACTAATATCAGTCTCTTCAAATATTTTGGTAAGCTTAACTGAATCAAATGTCATCAGCGTAGACTGAGCGTCTGCAAAGCACAAACTGTGACTCAGTAACTTTATTTCCAGTCCTTACCACCACATTTGCATAACATTATGCAAATTTATAGCAGTGGTGGTAACTGGATGTGAGGTATCCAGTAAGTTGCAACGTCTTTACCACAAACGTTGTCGCCCTCATGCAAAATACCTGTGACAGCTTGACTTAGCTAGAGAAAACATTGTGTATGTTGCAGAATCACATACATAGAAAGAGACTTTTTCCATTGGTTGGTCAGAGGTGTAATATCACGACAGGAACTTCCACCCTATGCTGCTTTGGTTCATTTTATAATAGGTGGCCCAATGTAAGGGTCCAATAATCCTGGGGCAGGCACAGCAATTCTAAAAGCCAAGACAGAATTTCTGTTTTATCTAGGTATGACTCAACTAGAAATTTAGATTTAAAGAAAAGATGCTTATTAGAATGTTTTGAAATAGGTTTTAAGTTCATGTTTTCAAGTACCACAAATCTGACAGTTTAATATGTTAAAACTGTATTTTTTTTAACTTTGATAAAATTTAATTTCTATGATTTTAAAATATTAGGATGCTGCAAATGTGATCCTGATATCATTTGAAGGTGAGCCAGGAGTGAGTGACTGACATTTAGTGAGGAGCACTTTAAAGAAAAAAAACAACATAGCAATATAAATAAATAAATGTTGCAAATCATCGACATGTGCCCTTTTCTCTCCTAAATTCATGCTAAGAAAATCTAAATATGTTTATGCATATGAGACAGTGTGGTCATGGAGGGCAGTAAAGTCATCAGGGTGGCCATTGCTCCCTTGCCCTCTTGGTGGCGCCACTGGTGGGTCGTAACACAAATCTCACCAAAGTAGAAAAAAGGGGGTCTTAAGCTTAGTTTTAGGGTGTTTCATGATAGGCTCTGAAGCCTGCTCTAAAGAGTGGATCTGATTCATAAAATGACAACAGTGATTTTCTTTGCTGTAAAATCAATATAAAATGATACAAAAACTCAAAAAGAAGTTTTTAAGAATACTCAGGCGATCATAAATATAAAAAACTGCCAGGCCGATGTACAAAGTACAAGGAAATATCACAAACAGTGGAATCTTATATAGCAATCGTACCATTGCAAAACACTGGGCCAAAACAAGTAAAAACATTAATGCATTTTTTTTCCACCTTAAAATTTGTATAATTTATTTGCAAGCTGGTGGCTAATGTTTGTATCTATGAACTGTGCAAAGCAAATCAGGTTTAAAGCTAACAAATATAAGTATACCCAAATGTCTGGCATAACAAAGGCACTTCATTTCACTGGTGATTTGTCATCTTGTAGAGAGTAAGCAATATACTTATATCAATACAGGGAAGACTTTGCCAATCCTAATGTTGTGTGATAAATTTAATTCATACTTTAATACATCATAATGAGCAGCTGTCAGACATAATCATGTCTCCAGTATTACAACATGAATACAGAAAATGCCTGAAAACCTTACAGATGACCTTTTAGTTTTCACTGTTATTCAGTCATCATCACTAAAAGGCAGCATGCCAGCCAAAAAACATTCCTCCATACTAATCATTGTCATTTATTCATTAGACGCACACTTGTTCACTTACAGATATCCGCGCCTTGGGGTTTGGAGAAGCACAACTTAAATGTCCCACCTAAAGGGAAGCAGGAGTCGTAAGGAATGCGGAAAAGACTCACTTTTCTCAAAACAGATGCTCAATTCCTGAGGGAGTTCTAATAAATGTGAATTAGGATTCAGACCATCCAGCCCACTTCCTCTACCTTTAACCTTCAGAATGTATTTTAAACAAACATAAAGAAAGACATACATCAAATGTCTCAGGTTTTCTTTTTGCGTTTATGGGGACACGTAAGAGCAAAGTTTAATTTTCATAAGTACCAGCATCCAGAGACAGCTATGATTCATGTTTTATTAGAGTTCTAAATTGTCCGGCACACCTTAGTGTGATAGAGGCTCCAGGACCACAGTGTGTGTACACTGATTATATATACAAATACAGCATAAGGAAAAAACAGGCAAAGAAATAAGAAAGAAGGAGATATTTAAACACATCCAGGAGAGGTCAGTTTCAAGACTCAGCCATTTTCAATGCCCACACACACACACCCACATACTGAACATCATTAAAAACAAAAGGGCAACACATGCAGCGATCTGTGATAAAGTCGAGTGAGCCAGATCTGTTGTTGTAAGGCTGCACTGCAAGAATCTCCTCAAAGCTTCATTTTCATGCAGTTCTTCAGCAATGTAGGGTTTGATTGCAGCTGTCTGTTTCTGTTTGATCTTTTTAGTTCCTGTGTTGAACACTACAACTCTTTATTCAATAGAATAAAAAGATCTAAAAAGATGAACACAATAAGGATGTATTCATTTTTAGCGGACCTTCAGTAAATTGAAAATGTTTTCATACTTTTTTACAACCACAGGATAGACCAAATCCATTGTGTAATTAAAAGAAAAACGACACGTGGTTTTCAAATCTTCACCAATAAAAACCAGAAAAAAGCTAAAAATTTGTATTTAGACCCCTTTACAATAACACCCTTACATAAAATTCAGTGTAACCAATTCCTCCCAGAAGTAATCTCATCAGTACTGACCCATGTGTTGTTTGATATCAGTATTAATACAGCTGTTCTGTGTAGGCCTCAGGGATATTTTAGGAGAACATAAATGACCAAAAAGCATCCTGAAGGACATTGAACACAGCAGATTTATCAGGGATAACATTGCACATCACCCTGAACACTGCAACCAAGCAGCATCATGTGCTGTGGGGATTATTTTCTTCAGCAAGAATAATGCTGACATAACAAAATGTAAAACAGTTTGAAGACTTTTGCAAAGGTACTGTAAACTAATTCATGGCAGCCACCTTGAGGGCCCTAGAGAATTGAAAAAGTTTGGAAATTAAGAAAAGATGCTAGGAAAACACTGCAGTGTTTATCAGTATTTATTTATTTAAAAACAACCAAAAGGATTAAAGGTAAATTATTTACATTTCTGTATTTTCTCGTTGAATCATTTATTGTAATCTTACACCAAGCTGACTGTCGGTTAAAGATGAAATTTGCAGATTTTTGAGCGTCTTTGGGTGATCACAGGTCACCTCCTCCTCAAAGAGAACATTTTGGCGATGGTTGGTGAGCCACCTCATCAGGTACTCCATCTTATCATTACACTCCCAGGGGTTCCCTGTCAGGATAATCTGCACAGATGGATTTATCGCATCCAGAAGGCCTGCGGGGAGGTGGCGAAAACGATTCTGATTTAGCAGCAGAAGCTCAAGGTGTTGGAGTCTATGGAAGAGGTTCGCTGGCAGATCCTGGAGCTGATTCTCCTGCAGGTACAAGTATTTTAGTTTGAGATTGTGAGCAAATATTTGAGGTCTTAGGGTAATTAATTTGTTCCCAGCCAGATTTAATGTCTCCAGTTGATGAAGGCTCCTGAACAGGTCAGCTTGTAGCTCTTGCAGATTGTTACCGTCCAAGTCTAGTGTCTGCAGAAGGGGCAGCTTGTGAAGCAGAGCAGCTGAAATGCTGGTTAGACGGTTACCAGACAAATCCAGATAGAGGAGGCTGCTGTTGTTAGAAAACCATGCTGGGTCTGCTTCCTTTAGCCGATTATTTTTCACCACCAGGCTACGAAGCGAGCTGTGACTGAAGAGGTTTACAGGCAGTTCAACTAGCTTGTTTCCTGTGAGATCCAAAGTGTCCAAGTGAGGTACGAAGACCAGCATGTCTGAGGAAAGGTTTGCCAGATTGGTGTGATACAGCTGCAGGTTGTTTAGGAACCGCACAGCATTCAGATCACCGGCAGTAATGTTGCCAAGGTTTGTGTTTTGGATGGACAATGAGGTGGTGTTGGACGGTAAACCAGTTCTGGGGAAAACTGTGAGGCCACCTTTGCTGCAAACCACCTCCACAGATGAAGGCTCAAAAGAGCAGGAGCACCGATCTGGACATGATTGTGCACTTCTTTTGTAGTCAAGTTCAGCTAGTGCAACGAAAGTGACAAGAAGCAACAACTTCATCTTTGCAGTAAAAAACTGAAGAAAAAAAAAATCACTTTAAGTATAAAGCAACATTTTACGATAAAAATGGTTCTTTGTAATGTATTCCTACCTGAAAAGAGCAGCAGGAACCCTTCTGCTTTGAACTCTGGACTGTTTTTCACACAAGGCTGAGCATATTTCAACAAATCAGGATGAAATGTTGCAAAAAGGACAAACAGAATAGAGCAAACAAGGTGGTTAACGTTTTTCTGTACTTTGTAACGGTAAAAACATTGCTACGCAAATCAATATGTTCTGCTTTCTATATTGGAAAAACCTTCTATGCATGTGTTAATGCACAAAATTTCTTTAAGGATCCATAAAACTGAAAACAAAAACCATCAACTCACCCAAGGAAGTGATTCACAAATATGTTTATTATAAAAGGGATATGTAGGCAGAGGTGATGATGACAACATGATACTTAAAGCCTTACTACTATTTTTATACGTAATCCAAGGTTAAAATTCAACAACAACAAGGCCAAATCGGTAGTATTCTCACATGTTTATGTTGACAGGTTAAATGTTTAAGTGAAGAAGATTTGCATTAAATTTCAGAAGTACAGTCAAGCACCTATCATTGATATGAACCAATTTAATGTTATAATTGTTGAAAAGATGAAAAGAAAAAATATCTCATAAAATAAGGTTTCATTGACACCTAGCTATGGCAGAATGGAAATAATTGCTCCAAATCTTAATAAAAAAAGGAACATAACTACAGTAAAACTACAGCAAACTATGCTTAATGTTTCCTAAATCTTCATTGCAAATTTCAGACTAATCCAGTACAGCTTTACTTAGCAGAAGTCCAAAACGAGTCCAAAACAAAATCTGGAGAAGAGGTTTTACACTAAAATAATGCTTGTGAATGATCAATAAGGTGAACCCGAGGAACATAACTGTCACACAAATAATTCGATTTTTCATTTTTTCATACCAGTGACACATCAGTGGTGCTTATGCATAACACAGCTAGTGTTTCTTAGTAGTTAAAATGTTATATGTTGTATAATACATATGCACATATGTATCTCAGAAATATTACTATGAATACCATAATAATGCCTTCGAAACCTAAACATAGGACTTTGAAACTTATAATCATGAAATCAAACGTGTATTTTTTTCCCAAGTGGCAGAAATAGGCTTAGTTTCCCTTTGACAAAAACTGACTTTACAAATTATATATATATTATTATATATATAATATATATATAATAATATATATATAATATATATATTATATAATAATATATAATAATATATATATATATTATATATATATATATTATCTTTTAATTGACTGATGAAAAGTGGCTTTCTTGCATATCCACACATACATGCATGCATACATGCAGGCATATAATACATACATTTATGTCAAACTGTGACAAACCTTCGTAAGATTGTTGATCCTCTATCATCACATCTAAATGTTCAGAATACATGATTTTTCCGAATATGTAGTAACCAAAAATGAGTAAACAAAGATTCCCAAACCTTTAGTTTGTATCATATTTAATCAGGTACTTATTAATATAGAAATATGCTTAAAGGATAGTTAGAGTAAGGTTTTACTGAAATGCAGCAGATTACTTTTCATGTCCAGATTAGGTGGTCCCACTGGGCAAAGCTAACAGCGAGTCTGAGAGGAAACAAGACCAAAGCAGAGTTCTTCTGTGTTTAAAGAAGCCCATCTCAAAATTGTCGTAGAAATGTTAATTTAGCAACCTTTAAATAATTATGTTTGCATTTTACTGTAATTTACACTGAAGCTAATGGTTGTTTACACAGGAAAAGTGTTGGAGGTAGTGTGCCACTAATGATTGTCCTGTGTAGAAACATGTATTAAGAACAAATATGTAAAGTGTTCCCTGTCAGAGTAACCATCTAAAAATGTAGCTAGGGTGTAAAAATCATTAAAAGTGTTCACTTAAACAACTGCTTTTTACACTTGTATACTTTTGTATTACACAGTTTAACCGGAAACGCTTTACATATTGCGTTGTCATACATGTTTCCTACAGAAAGACCATGAGTGGAGCACAGCCTACCTAACAATTGATTTCTTTGTAAATAGCCAACCAATCAAACATGATGGTGTATAGGTTCGACTACTGCAGACAAAAAATTAACAGCTTGTAAAGTTTAACAGGACCTCAGGACCTCAGAAATCCTGAATTACCCCCTTCAAACATTTAATGACAGCCAGCATCAGAAAGGTTGTGACCCGATGTTTAGATCGTTTTCTGTGAGGGAAATTACTGAGCGCCCTGCGAGAGACTCAGGCAATGCGCAGGTGATGTTGTCTGCCAAAAAAACCTTCTTCTTTTTCTTCTGAAGCCACCTCCACAGGTACTCCACTTCCCTGTCACAAAGCAGCGGGTTGACAGTCAGGTCCAGTCCATCATCCTCAAGGGAGCTAAGCGGGTCAAGCAAACCTTTAGGGATGTGGCTGAGCTGGTTGTTGTCCAGACTGAGATGTGTGAGCCTGGTAAGTCCCTGGAAAAGGTTCTGTGAGAGTTTGGTGAGCTTGTTTCGAGTAAGAAACAGAGAAGTGAGGTTGTGTGTGTACTGGAAAACAGATTCATTCAAAGTCTCAAGCTTGTTATCTTGCAGGTTTAGCCTCTCCAGTTTGGTCAGAGGGTCTAGAGAGTTCACCGATATCTTCTCCAGTCCGTTGTTGGACAAGTCAAGATTCTTTAGTTGAGGAAGCCTCTGAAACAAACCTACTGAGATCTCTGTCAGATGATTTCCAGATAAGTCCAACCAGGTCAAGCTGCTGTTTTTAGGAAACCACTTTGCATCTGCTCGCTTAATTTGATTGTTCTTCAGAACCAAGTTTTGAAGTGGGGCATCGCTGAAGGCATCTACAGGCAGATCCCTCAGCTTGTTTCCAGTCAGATCCAACGTATGCAGCTGAGGTACCCCTCTGAGCAGATGAGAAGAAAGGCTCTCAAGGTGATTCCCATACATATGGAGCTCTTGCAGAAATGGTGTTGCTTTGAGATGGTGTTCTGAGATGGAGGTGATGTTTGTGAGCTGAATTGTCAGCATGGTGGTGTTCTCTGCAAGACCCTCTGTTGGGTACTCTGTCAGGGGAACCTCATTACAAACTACCTCCATTCTTCTGGGGAAGCATTTGCACAAAGCTGGACAGGAAACAGTGCTGTGCCAGAAGAATGCCAGAAGGAGAAAAACGGCAACACAACAGAACTTCATTGCTAAAATAAAGCAGAATGAGAACACAGAGGTTTATATATCTAAAGTATTGCAAAATGACTTATTACAAACAAAATTGGAAACAAATCTGTTTCAATTTTACCAAGTATTGCTCAGACACATAAAAAAGACCTACCGCTGTGTTCCAGTTAAGGATCAACCAAACTGCTCCGTATGTCAGTTCCAGTAATGGTCACTTGCAAATTACTGTCATTTAGGGGGATAAATCTTGTGATCTAATCATTACTTATTGTGTAAATAACGACCCGTCCCTGAACAGTCACTTTTCAAGGACATGCAGTTGCAACAGACTGACTCGAGCCTGCAGGGAAAGTCCAAAACTTTGAAACTAAGTTCTACTGAAAAGTACAAAATCTGAGTTTTATTGAGGCCCGCAAATAATGATATGTAAACAAATAGATAAAACCTCTATTTACTGCACGTATTTAAATGTTCCCAGTTTAGAGATCTGGATGATTTGATTAGAACTGGTGGAAAATGCAGGATAGAAACTATCTCATAAACAAATTGCTTGCTCTGCAAATAGAAGTATTCACACCTAAACAGCAGAAATACATGCACAGTTGAAAAACAGTGACAGCACAAACAAAACTCAAGTACTAGACAGAGTCTTGCAACATTTCCACAGAACAACAAAGTTGGACTGTACTTTTTCTTGTTTTGTTTTTCTGAAATGTAATTTTGTTTTTTCCTATGTTATGAAATTCTATTTTCATTTTCTTAAAATAAAATTATATCTTTGAAATTTCAGTTTTTTCCTTTGTTAAAATTTGTGAAACCATCTTTTTACGTCATCTATTTTGAAAAATGAATTTGAAGAAACCTGTTGTTCTTTTAAACAGCTTTGCAATCGAAATTTATTGGCACCGCCAAGTAATTCCCTTAAAATAAAAGTAACAAAAGCTTTCTTGAAAATTATTTCAGTAAATGGGAGCCTACGATCTTTTACTTACTTATCTACAACGCACTTTATCCTGAAGTATAAACATGACAGAGGCAAGGCTGGACAAGGCTAAATGAAGAGTATAGTAAGGGAGTTAAAATATCTCCAAATCTCACTGTTAGAGAATATCAAAATATTTCAGAATATCAACAAGTCTCCATAATAACTATTAGATGCTAAGTACATTCCCACTGTTTGATTGGAAAGCATACAGGGAAAAAGCCTTTTCCATCCATCTTAAACATATTGAGCTTGTTGAATCCTACTGGGCCTTTAACTGGAACCTAATGCCTGGGTCAGATGAGACTAATATTTATCTTTTATCCAAACAACAAGAACAACAAAAAAACACTCCAGGTGGGTCTGGAGTGAAACACAGGCTGAAAATGTGGATAAGCGCCTCAAGGCCACTTTCCACTATGTTGTATAATCTGTGTTACTGTGGGCCCTGGGGCCTTTTTCATGGCAAAGTACTCAATGCAAGCATTCCTTGAAATACCAAGTAATTAAAGCAAAAATGACAATTTCTGCCAGAAAGCTGAAAAACTGGCCATAACTGGGTCTTTTGGCAGGATAATGATCCTAAAATGTGGTTAAATCAAAACAGAAATGATTAATCAGAATCAAAGTCCAGCTTCTTTCATGACCATTCCAAGAAATAAATCCTAGAGAAAATCTGTTGGGAGAAGACAGCATAAGGGAAACAACTTAAAACATTTTGACACAGGACTCTGGACGATATACAGAGACTGTGTAAAGAGAAATGGCCAAAGGTCACTTTGCGTCTATTGTAACATATTGTGAAATGTAATAGGAGAAGAATAACTGGTATCATAATGGGACATGGTGGATCTACAAAGTATTGCAAAGTGGCAGGGCCCAAAAAGTCCAACAGTTGTGACTTTGGTAAACCAATAATTTCTTAAAGTGTTTTTTTTTTGCCTTTCATTGAATAAGTGCTCAAATTAAGGGCTGTATTTTTCTAATTCTTTTATATGCAGTTCAAAAACAATATCACAAACCTTTTCTGCAGCTTTTCCCATTTTCTGCGCCTCCATTTTACTTTATACTTCTAAGTGCAACATCTGTCCAACATAATTGCTGTTCGGTTTTTAGATGAGACATTTGAAATAATAATGGCTTAAAGATTTGTATTGCTAATGGGAAAACAGTTCACTTGTTGCTCGGTTAGGCAATCATGTCCCGCTCTGCAGGTTTCAGGAAAAAACGTGTCCTGCTACTAGTAAGGAAGCACCGAAAAGAAATGCAGAACTCAGCTCAGCTGAATAGAGAAAATTGGTCTAAAAATCTAAATTAAGATAATTCATGATGAAGGCACAGTAGACAGGTCGAGCAGGTTTCATCTGCTGGTAAATTATCCGTAATATGGAGTCACACTAATATTGGATTAAAAACTGTGATATGGGATAGGACTTTAGCATCTGCACAACACAATGAACCATTACATTATGGATAGTGGGAGCCAGTTGGCTTTAGGGTGTTCTGAAAGACTTATTTTAGACCAGCCCACTCAGTCCTCATGCACCTGGGAGATACAGAGAGTATTCTAGTAAATTTTAAAATTCAAACATTCGCTCTAAAATACATTGCCCACTGTCAGGAAACATCAGAGCAGAGTTGATACAACATTTTATTGGTAATACCAATTAGTGATCTCATTTGTTTGTTTTTGCTTTTGAAGTAACTGGATGTAAAGCACAAGAGGTACTGTACAAAATGTCTTGAAATAATAAAGACCTTCTTGCAGTCTTTTCTGCCATGTTTTTACAAAATCTAAAAATGTATTCAGTAAAAAACTGACAAAAAACCAAAAAGATGCATCAACCTTCAGATGATCATCAACTGTCTGCCAAGTTATCAGCTAATGGCTCTTTGGAGTGACCTTGTTGGTGCTAACAAAGTTTTTCTGTCTGTGAAAGCTGAATATTTTTTTTTTATAGATTCAGCTACAGTAATTAGAGCAGTCTGGTAACAAAGTGTCTAAAGAACTAGTTTAAACTGATATGTGCCAAGTCTAGACAACACAGGATCATTGTTTCAGTTTCACATACTTTTTGTTTGAATGAGGGATAAAGGTCGTTAAATCATTCTGACAGAATATTTAAACACTCTTCTTATCAGAAATGTTAGAGCTCATTTAAACTGGCATGAACCCCAGTGCTTTTAGCAAAGTCTACCATGTTAGCCCTTCCTTGTCCATTCCAAAACCAGTTTCGATGTGTGCTTGGGATCATTGTCCAGTTAGAACACCCCTGTCTAAGTTACAACCATCGATGCTGAACTGCCACTTGCTGAGGAAAAGATATTGGTTAGAATTATCAGGAACCAAGGAACCATGAGGCACATCATGTAGGCATCGGAACACCAGTGTCAGTACTTTTAGTTTTTAAATAAAAAGTACATTGTGTTGGTCTCTGCATAAAATGTGCTATATAAGTAACGTTTGTCTCAACGCAGTGAGGCCAGTTTAGCATCAGCATGAAGAAGCCCCTGCTCCAAACTTGACACAGTCAAGACTAATTAAAATTTGGGTCCTCCCACAAGGATAATCTAAATGACCCTGGGAAAATCTCTGTCCTACTGTCAAGCAGGGTGGTGGCATATTCATGCTGAGGGTCCAATTTAAATGAGCTCAGCCATTTCTGTTAACAAGAGTGTTCACATATAAAAACATAATTATTCATGAAAGTTGTTGATGGCAACCTGATAAGAAGCATTTATAAATATTTCAGCATGTAAATAAAATTTTTACCCTGTGTGGATTAGGGAAAATTCACAATACTTTCTAACTTGTGCACCCAGTTCTTGTTCAAAAATCATTGAAGTTGTTTGTTGTATAATCTTTCCTCTCTAGAAAATAAACATAGCAAATGAGTCTTTAAAATTAAAAAACTCCATATTTTTCTGCTAGTTGTGTATCTTTACTGGCTCTTTATCTCTTGCAGTCCCCATGAGAGCCTCGAATGTGAGTAAGCAGACTTTGAAGTAGGATATGAATACACAAAATGCATCACAGTAATGTTTTGTATGTTTTTTTTAATGTCCCAAATATTGAACTGCAAGAAGAAATACATTTCACATTATCCTGTAATGCTGTGATGGCTACATTTATAGTGACAAAACAAGTCCAAAACATCAAGGCTCAAAAAGGGTAAACTCTCTCTCTCTAAAACTCTATTCACACATTTACAGGACACCCTGTATAATGTGGCGGTATAATACGCATAAAAACATAATATCAGCTGTGCTTTTAGTGTTCACAAAGAAGTGGACCGTTTCACAAATGATTCTCAATGAGTCCAATCCTGAATATAAAAAAGTCTCATTATGAAGATGTGGTTGAGTTTCCTCTTGTGAAAAATGACAAAATCCATCTCAGTTCTCATGACAACAGCCAGTTATTCAGAATCTCTGTCATGTATTTTGCTTTTCTTTTTCCTTTTCTTGTGCTTTTTATGTGCAGGCAACTGGGTCCAGACAATCCACATGGATGAAAACACAGCCGGGGTTAACTGGAAAAGAGAGAGAAGGGAAAAAAAAAAAGAATGATGTGAGAAAAACTGGGATGCAACCAGCAGAGTGGCAAGAAATCAAAGGCAACGCCCACACAAAATCCACACATACTAAAACAAGGAAGCTATTCTGCATCCAAACACATCAGGGCTGATAAATGCACAAAAAAGCAGACAAATCCAGGGATTATCTCTGTCTGCATGTTTGCAAGAGGCCAAGAGGCTTATATCCTTTGGTGAAGACCTGAAACATGCAGAAAGAAGCTGCCTACAAGGTTTGCAGAAACTCTATAAAATCAACATTATACATTGTAATGCTTGTTTTGCCTTCAACTATTTAATTTGGGAATAACACAAAAACATGCTCCAGGTATACGCCTCCTCCACAATGTTCACACGGTTCTCATGCAGAGGTGGAGTTACCCTATGACTCTCCTCTTTCAGAAGAAAATATCATCACCATCATCATTCGACCAACTCCAGTCTTTCAGGTCAAACTCAAGCGGACTGAAACAAGGAAGTTCAAGGAATGACATCAAATCTGTTGTTGGCAACACCTGCCAGAGTCACCATGGGGCAGTGTGGAGTAAGGACTAGCCCCTGGGTTGCTACGCATATACATGCTGCCCTGAGGAAAGGGTTAATTGGCACTGCTGTACAGTCACAAAACATGCAGTAAAGGCTCACCGAACCCCTTCCTACTTACAGTGTCCAAGTGTAAGAAATTTTAGAAATGTAGGGTCAGAGGTGAAGAGTTCAGGGGTCAGTGGAGGATGATACGGAGCATAGGGCCAGGACTGCAGAATAAAAGCCAGTTAGGGTGTAGCTGAGACTATCGAGCGTCATTACAGTGACAAAAAATGTGATTAGTGACTACTCTATTAGGTCAGGAATAAGTGAGTTTTAGTGCTGTGTTTAAGCGCGTTGCATGTGAAAATTACTCAGGGAGTCTGCTGAAAGCAAAAACACTCATTACCAAAAGCAACTTTTCACGATACAATAAAAGTAAGAAAAAAACCCACACTGCCACATTATTATTATACAAAATACATATTTGGGCATACAACTATGTTTGCAAACGAAGATATTCATTGTTCTTACTAAGTGAGGAAATGTCCGGAATTTAATTTTAGTATTTTCGATGTTTGGACAAGTATGGATAAAAAGTGTGGAAAATATCTGTATTTCTACACTGGCTTCACTATCTCATTGTCTCATTTTTGTTTTGCTAAAGCTGAGTCTAGAAAAGCATGGCATTTTTACATGAAAAATGTGTAGGAAACCTGAACATCCATTGACAGAGATCAAATTACAACCAGGGGGTTCTATTTATTAGAAATTATTGACTGATACGAATACTTATGAGAAAGCCATAGAGTAATTAAACAGAAATACAGCACACATTTTCCTATGCCCCTCACCTGGACTTCTCTGACGACTGCTGCAGTCTGGTGGACTGGATCTTGATGGCACGACGGTGGGACAGGTGAGGAGAGGTCCTGGGGGAAGGCAGTGGAGACACACGTGGAGAGGAATGCGGTGGAAAGTTGTTGGGGCTGTTCGGTGCTACAGGTGGAGGACTTAGTGTTGGGTTTTTTCTCGGGATGCGCTTGAGGAGGTGACTGACCCAACGCTGCTGTTCTGTCTGGGAGCCGGTCAACAGGAGCAGCTCTTTGGCCGTGGACATATCGTAGTTCACTAGGGAAGATTCACGATAAAAAATATTAAAATTAGGATTAAGATGAGAGCTTTTCATTCTTTTTCATCAAAAGCCTGTTTAGTCTAAGATTTGATGTAAATAAAATAAAAATAACGCAACTACGAAATGAAACAACAAATAAGTTGTACAACATTTGATTAGTTTTGGGATTGTATTCCCCCATCATTCCAATTACAAACTCACATTCAAGTATGCCTTCAGTCATCACCTAAATAAAGTCCACCTGTCTCTAATCTAAGAAACTTCTTAGAGAACATCAGTAAACAAACAGCCTCATGATGACCAAGGAACACAGCAGACAGGTCAGGGAGACAGTTGTGGAGAGATTTAAAGCAGGGTTACATTATAAAGCAATAATCCAAGCTCATAATATCTCATAGGGGACTGGTCTGTCCAGCATCTGAAAATGGGAAGAATAGGAGACAACTGCAAACCTACCAAGACATGGCTGTCCACGTACACTAGGGGTCAGCAGCCGTTATAACCCTAAGAGCTATTTTTTGCCTTCTTCCCAGCTAAGCAAAATGTGTTGAGAGCCACTAAAGCAACATGACTCTTTGAAAACAAAATAGGCTTTTTTATTTGAAACCCACTACAACAAATATGTTTAGATTCAGAGGCCTAGAGAAACTTTGGAAAAGCTGCAGAAAGCCCCAGGTCAGTTGGGAGACTCTTTCAATATGAATGATTAAACTCTACAAATCTGGCTGTTATGGAAGAGCGTTTAGAAAAAAATCCATTGTTGAATGAAAGCTAAAAGAAATCCTGTTTGCAGTCACTTCAAGTCATACAGGGGACAAGAAACATGTGAAAGTAAGCACCACGGTCAGAGGAAACCAAAACTGGACTTTTTGGCCTGTTTGCAAAGAGCTGTGTGAGAAACCTGCTGTTGAACATCACCCTATCACTATAGTCCATCCACCAGTTCAAAATGATGGCTTACCTTATACTTTGTGTTGGAGAAGTTGCATTGTGTAAAAATTTGAAAAAGTTGTAGGGGGATCCCTAGTTTTGTAACTAATAATAGTTAGAGCCCTATGGCTCTAATCGAATTTAGCTTCAACATTTGGAAATCTAAAGAAAACGTGTAAGAACAGGTTTCCTCTTTTTGCTGCATTTCTTGTTCAGAATACAAATACCTACGATTTTAACAAGCTCCAAAAGAACTTGTTAAAAGAAAGGGATCATACCTTTGCAGGGTGCAATAATTTCCTCTTTCTTGTCCAGGTGGTCTTTGTGGTACTTGGTATGGCAGCAGCGGCACTCAAGGGCCGTCGGAGGCTTGAAGACATTCCACAGGGGCCGCGTGCAGACCTCACAGCTGGAGGGGAAGTGGTACAAGGTGACGATGAGCTCGTGGCCCTTGTGGCTGATGTAAGAGGGGCGTTCGTTGGGCGCCGACTCCACCACGGCCTCCTGGTCACGTTTGCTCTCGCCTTCGTTGGCATACAAGATCTGAAGGAAAAGGGGAAAGCTATGAAATGTGGTGCAATAAAGGATTTACTTGGTGAGGATATTATGCACAAGCATAGAAAGTTAAGGAATCAGAATAGGTCATTACCTGGAATATTCTAGGGATTTCTTTGACATCTGCTCGGTAACAATCAGTTTGAGTGATGGGTCGGACATGGAACAGCTTTCTAAATGGGGATAACATTTGGACAGTTTAAGAAAAATTGTCTGTCTTAATAATCTGGCATTTAGCCAACAGAAATAGTTTTGGGAACCCTAACTGACCCAAAATAGGAACAGTTTAGTCTGATTTAATGCCAGAGTGAAGAAAACATTTTTAATCAACTTGTTAATGAGCACTTTCATAAAGTTTGCCCAGGTCTGCTCAGGATTTTGTTACAACGTTACACACTTTTGTGTGTGTTGGTCTTTCCCCAAGTAATCACAAATCACAATTTCTACAACTATGTGAAAATTTAGGACACCCCCTATGCATTCTATCAATGTATATGATTAGATTCTGATGTCTAATCCTTAATTATAATTATGTGTGGAAAAAATTATTTAATTATAAGTGAACCCCTTACATCAACCCTGCTTTACTCAGTAAACAAAAGATTTCAACCGCAGTTTGTATTCTAACTAAAAGCAGAAGTAAGGACACGATACCGCCTAATAGATAGTTCTGCTCCAGCTTTAATTTTGTTTACATATTGTCTTACATTTTCCTTAAGCGCCCTCTGATACAAGGTAGATTTGATGGTAGACTCGATGATAGGGAGCTGGCAAGGTTCTGGTGCAGCTATGCCTCTCCAAATCATGACACTTTCACCTCTATGCTTCACATTTGGTGCAGGTTTTTTTTCCTTGAATGCTGTATTCGGTTTATGCCAAACTTGTCCTCTGTTCTGGTGTCCAAATTTTGACTCACCTGTCCAAAGAACATCATTCCAGAAGTCCTGGTCTTAGTCTCTCTGTCAAACGTTAACATGCCCTTCATGTTTCTCTAAGAGTGAAAATGTTTCTTCCTTGCATACCTCCCATGAATGTTAAACTTGTCCAGTCTCTAATCTATGGGAATGAACTTTCACATCAACAACTGATGGAGCCTACTCTTCTTTTAGCGTCTTGCAGTTTGTTTTCCGGGTGAGCTTGCTTGGGGAGCCAGACCTGGGTATGAAGGAAGCTGTTTTGTTTGTCTTCCATAAGTAGACTATTTTCCGTACATTGCAATGCCAGATTTTAAGTTCTTTTGAAACCTCTTTGAACCCCCTAATGGACTCATGAGATGCTGCAATCTTCTTTTTCAAGGCCTCCAATAGCTCAATGGATCTCACCATTGGTGTCCTGACTTTGTCAGGAGCACACCAAACTGTGTCTGAGGAATAAACAGGGCAAACCTTATCAAAAATGCTGACTGAAGAGATTCTAATCATGTGCACATGATGCCTAGTTTTATAAATTTTTTTTAAAGAATTTTTTTGCGGCAATAGTGGCCTTTATTTTTTGACAGTATTTAGACAGGAAATGAGGACGGAGAGAGAAGAGGGGAAGACATGCGGCAAATATTGTGGGGGCCAGTACTCGAACCTGGGACAGCCGCATCAAGGTCGGCCAGCTTAAGTAATGAATGTGGGGGTATCCCATTTTTAAGGTTATTATTTTTTTATACTGTATTTCAAAAGATTTAAAAGGTTAGTTTCATAGTTTATTTATATTTCTTGAATTTCTCAGTATTGGTAAATTTTATATTAAAAATCAATATGTTAAAAAGACACACAGCCTGCCAGAGAGTGTGGTAGTTTTTTTATGATTTTGTCCAGTGTTTTACTGCCTTTCCTAAGTTTGAGTTAGATGTTCAGCTTTCAATAACTCACTCGATGTCCAGGGTCATGAATGGGTTGGCTTGTTCTCTGTCCATCTCACTGTTGTAAAACAGGATTTTCTTACTGCTCACAACCACGTACTACAAAGGTAAAGGAAACGAGGATGAAAGCAGGTAAAACAAGGATGTGACTCTGCAGATAACTAAGAAAACACAACTCTTAGAAGCAAGAAACACTGTTAGACTTACTTTTTTGTCCCAGCCAAATCGCTTTGTGTTCTTGGAAGGAAGTGAGATCCAGCCCTCCAGCCTGGGATCTAGTGAGAAGAGAGAGAAAAAACAGGACGATGCTGGCATTAGAAGGAGGGCAGCCTTTAATCTTATGAATCACTTAAAAGGACACCTTCACATTTTCAAGCGTTTGTGGCATGTTCTTCAAGCAAGGCTCTCGTCACTCCGGGAGGAAATGATTCATTGCTAAAACAAAGGATCAGGAGACAGGAAATCCTGCTTGATAAGTAGAGGCAGCAACGTTTACAAGGATATTTATGTACAAAGCAGTGACAGGATTTTAGCATAGAAAGCAGGAGATTAAACTGTGAGTCTAGAAAAATCTCAAAATTAATTCAAGTCTGTCTTTGTCTTCTATAGCAGAATACATTTCAGCACAGCTCAGCAATACCATGCTGTGAGTTTTAACACGTACAGTAAACATTAAAAGTCAAAAGAAGGAGAGGATTAGCTGCATTAATGGAGTGCTAAGCCAGAGGAAAAAAAATAGCTAAAAACATATTGGCTTGCAGTTCAAAGTTCCACGACATGCAGGGTCACCTCCAGGTTCAGGCTCAGAGGACTGGGGATAGGTCAGAGCCAGAGGGCGCTGGCTCTGCTCCTCAGGCTGGTCGTCTTCTTCCTCATCCTCAGACTCTGAGTCAAACAGAGCCCTCGCTGAGCGAAGGGTGGGCCGAGTATCAATGCGGACAGATTTGTGCGTGCGCTTGTAGGTGAAGGACATTGACTCGGAGGTGCGAGAGTGAGTAATGCGCACTGAACAGGAGCGTGAAAGCAAGGTTGTGGTGAGGAAAAAGAGAAGTATTAAGAAAGAAGTGGAAGTAAATAATAAAAAGAAGAGGAATCCATGCAACAGTGTTTTTAAGTGTTCAATAATAGTCTAAAGTCTGAAAGATGTTGTGAGGAGCTGAGTTCAAGGGCCTACCTGGGAATCCGTCAGCAATTTCCAAATCGTTGGCACTGCTGATGCTGTCCCTGGTGTCCAGGGAGTGAACACTAAGGGAGGTGACCTGACACCGAAGCTGCTCGATGTCGCTGTCTTTACTGTCGAGAGCCATCTGCAGCTCCTGACGCAGGTGGTTCTCCTCAACCATCATCTGCACTCACAAAAACACAAAATATCTTCCAATAAATACATTTTTCAAGACAGGTAATACGTTTACATACAGTGCCTTGAAAAAGTATTTTCCCCTTTAAAATGTAAGTTTTTAAGTAATTATTAAGACTAGCCCAGCCCTGTCTAAAAAAGCAATTGTCATCAGAACCTAATAAATGTTCTGGGCCACCCTTGGAGGCAAAAGCTGAAAAAATTGTCAATAGGACATTCCAAAAGCCTTCGTTTGATTTTGTTTGAGCCATTCAGAGGTGGACTTGTTGTTGGTCTGGTGACATCATCCTGCTGCATAACCCAAGTGCTCTGTTAGAAAGTACAATTCACGGATCCATGTATTATGGCAGGCTGTTCAGGCCCAAAGCAGTTGCAGTCTCAGACCATCATAGTACCACCACCATGTTTGGACTGTGAGCCGAACATGGTCTTCCTCTGAATGTTAGTTTTATGCCAGACGTAGCTCTTTGTACACCCTCAAAAAAAGCTACACTTTAGTGTTATCAATCTACAGAATGTTTTCAAATGTTTTGGGGATCATCATGATTTCTTTTTGGCAAATATAAGATGGGCATTTGTGTTCTCTTTGGTCAGCCGTAGATTTCCCTTTAGAACTCTCCCAGTAATGCTATTTTTGTTCAGTCTTTTTTTATTGTTGAATCACTAAGACTGCAATGCTTTCGATGTTGTTCTGGGTTCATTTTAGACCTGCTGTATGAGTCATCCATGCGCTCTTGAAATAACTCTTTGTGAGCTTTCCCAGACAACTTCCAGGGTTTGAAACGATTTCCAGACAGGTAGATATCAGTCACTTTGTTTTTAATCTGTTCATGAATTTCTTTACAGGTCATGATGCGTTGCATTGTAAGAATTTTTTGCCTACTTCATGTTGTTAGATGGGCTCTATTTAAATGATTTCTTTATTTCACAGATCTGGCAGTAATAAGGCCTGGGTGTGGTTAATAAGGAGCGTGATAACATTTTTCTCATGAGGTCAGGCGAGTTTCGAAAGCTAATTTTTTTAATAAATGAAGTCATCATTTGAAAACTACTTTTTTTTATTTACTCAGGGGATCTTTTCCTGATATAAATGATCTAAAACATTTAAGTGTGACAAAAAATGCAAAAACAGGCATAAATGTCACAGTAATTTTGGGTTAATTATTGTTGACTTTGTCCATCTTTTTCAGGGTAAGTTGATAAATAAAATATGCAACTTCAGAATTTCTTTAAAAGCAGGAACTGGGTGAGGAAGGTTGAATTTATTTTCTCTAACCCACACAGGTTCAAATGTTAACAGCATACAGGCTCAGACTTATTCATATACCCCCGATATGCAGAGGGGCTGCAAAACATTTTGTAGCAAATGTTTTGCCATAATTCAGAATAGAGCTAAGCTATTTATCTGAATTTATAAAACTAATTTAAATTGGTTGGTTTTATGGCACAAAAGCAGCTTTCAGACATTCCCCACACATTTTCAAGAAGTCAGCATCTGGGCCCTACAGAGGGTCAATTTTATGTTTGGATGTTTAGATGTGTGACTGGGATCATTATCCTGATGAAACACCTAATTGCATCCAGGTTTTAACCATTTAGCTGCCATCACCATACTTGACAGTTAGTAGTGTTTTTATGTTTGGAAGGTTACCTTAACTCCTCTAAAACAATTTTCTTGTCATTATGGCCAATTAGGAAAAATCTTTCTATTCTCACCATAAAGCCTTTATTCAAAAGCCAGTTTGCCCTTTGTATTCTTTTCAATTTCCTTTTTGCTTGTAGGTGTACATTTTAAAGCAGAACTTCTTTCTTGCTGCTAACCTCTCAATCCATGGTGATGTAAAAAACAATTGTTTCATTATTTTAAAATCTTGGTGGTTCTAAGGTTGTTATGGGACATCCAAACCAATCTCCTTGGTTTGGGTCAGATGGTTGAAACTTGGACACAGTTGGGTGTTTCAAAAAGGTAATGATCCCAAACACACATTAAAACTGGTATTGAATGGCTAAATAGACAACCATTAGGCTTCGTGAATATCAATAAACTCAACCCTATTTAAACGTTATGGGCTGACCAACTCTGAGCCAGGAAATCAACCATTCTAAGTAAGCTCTACAATTTCTGGTCAAATATTCATCTACAATTACACAAGGACCTAGTTGATGGCTACAAAAAGTGTGAGGTTTCTCTGCAACTTAACAAGGAACATTTAACCAGAGATCCGCAGGGGTTTATGTAGATATTTGAGCATTATACACATTTTGAGAAAATCCACTTCTAAATTTGATGAATCACTCAAGCTGCATTGTCAACCTATCCTGGAAAAAAAACAGTTGAAATGCATGACCAAGAGCTCAAAATTAATGTCAGCCATGTCTGTGATGTGTGTTTTTAAGCTTCTGACGTAAGCTGTACATATAGTCACGGGTCATGCAAACCTAATTTATGCCTCTTGTCTGTATTACATACTATGCTTGCAAACAAAGCAATGTCAGTCTACATCCTGCTATGCAGAAAGAATCTGGGCAATAAAAAGAAAATGCATCTCTTTTCAGTGTGTCAAAACAGCAGATGTTTTCTGGTAAGTATATATTCTGGGTATATTTTGGGCATCATGGGTGCACTGACCGCCTGCATGTCATCCAGTTCCTTCTGGTATTTGATGATGATGCTGTTAAGGTTCTGCCTCTCTGCTTTCAGCTCCAACTGCAGCTTCCTGTTCTCCTTCTCCTTCTTGTGCACCTCAGAGTCGACACCCCGGACGACTGCTCGCCCCGTCTCCGTCTTCTTGTTCATCACCTCGGCCAGCTTGTTTATAGCCTGGAAGCAAAAACAAGCTACAATAAAACAAAGCTCTTTTTTATGGTAAATATAAACTCGGGAAGTAAGCGCAGTGTCTTGCAGGAATCGATGCTGCTGTGAGAAAAGGCATTTTTATGCTTCTTTACAGATGTCCAGAGTTCAATACAAGCCTGTAGCGATGAGATATTCTTAACAAAAGATGGCATAACATAGATGTTATCTGTTTTTAAGTCAAAAAGTAGAGAAAGTATGCTGAATATTTCAGACTTGTGTAGGTGCACTCACCTGAATCTTCAAAGTCTTTTCAGTTTGTACTTGCTTTTCATACAATGCTTGTAGACTTTTCGTCTCCTTCTCCAGCTCTTTGACTTTTTGGAGTTCTACAAAAGGCAACATATATATAATTTTAATAGTTATAAAATGCATTTTTATTCATTACCTACAATGTACCTTTAAAACTACAGATACACTGAAAAATCAGCTGGTGGCCAAATTAGGGCGGGTTTATGTTCTTGGCCTGCCCTAAACATGGAATGGCCAGTCGGAAACCTTTTCCGATCACTGATCGCACCATACATTGGCGCTGCATGCTATATTAGAACATTTTAAAAGGTCTATTTAAGGGGAGTTCACACCAGGATTGTCAAGGCGATTCAGTTCAACTGTACAAGTAAGGCCAAAAAATTTCACACCTTAATTTGGTTTGCCTTACTGTCACACTGGACCTAACTGTCTTTACAGACAGCACAGTCACAGTTGCTGCTCATTCTTTTCGGTGCGATCACATAATAGCTGCACAGTATTAGCAGCAAGTGTGTATGGCAAGCTGTTTCGAACATTTAATCAAAACCTCTCCCAAGATAATAAATGTTAAAACATCTTGTTACAAGTGGAGCATCAAGCCATCAGCCTGCTGCATTGTAAATAAAATAAATTAAGCAATACAGAAAAATAAAAGGGGATAGAGAAACTGCGACATGTTTCAATGGTTACACGGATGCAGAGCAAGGATTTAAACAAGGTTCACTTCGTTTTGGTTCACTTCGTCTCTTTGAATGGCTGGACAGCCCGTTTACTTTCCCACTACAAGCAAACAGCACCAGGGTTACTTCCAAGTGAACCAAGATCCATGTATTCAGGCATGCTACAGTTTGATTGTTTGGTCTTTACCAAAGTTCCGATCAGTTTTTACACCTGCTCAAACAAAGTGGACTGAACACTGGTTCGGTTCAATAGGACCAAACAGCTTTGGTATAACCGACAGGGAATACACCCACTAAGATTGACGTTTATCATTATAATGAAAGACTAAAGTCAGCCTAAATTGTCTTGCAGGTGTTTTGCAGGTGTTCTCTTTTGTCATCTGTAGTCTCAATAAAAAACAATTAATCATCAATCATTACAGAAAAGCCTCTGAAGGCTACCAAATAGTTTTCATAAATTAGTGAATGATTTAACAATCTAATGTGCAACTGTAAACCAGCTTTTTTCTCACTAAGATTCATGCAACTTTTATTTTGAATAGATCTGCCCATGACTTTTTCTTGTGTACAAAACAAAAATGAAGAAAGAAAAGTCATGGAACTAAAATCTGTCTTGACACAGTTAGTTTTATTTTGTTATTAATAATAGATACATCTGTCCCATAACCTGGATGACTTTACGATATTTGTAGATTTGCTGTGATGCAGAATAATCTGGGCTGTTTTTGAGAAACAGTTAACTTAGACAGTTAAACATTCAGTTAATGTAGAAAGTACAAAAAAGTATTATGTTGTTATCTGTAGTTTTAAAATAGAAACTTTAATTGATCAGTGCCCTTCTATTTAAAATCCATACCTTCTTGTTTCTGTGAGTGTAACCTGAAACAAACATTGCTGGCTATTTACACCAAGACATCTTTTAAACATGTTTTCAAGGATCAGCTGAAATAGTAATTTCTGTCGACGTCTTTTCTCAGTCTGGTGCTCAATAAACACATCCTGAGTCTCACCTTGCTGCAGCTCTTTTAGCTGGTTGTTGAGCTCTTCTTTCTCACTGGCCAGGTTGGCAACATCCACTGTCAGTGTGCGGTTGGACTCCTCCAACTGTGAAGGAAGACAGGGCAAAAGTGAGCTCATGTCAGCCACAGATAACTAATTTGCAGAAGTTATTTTAAAACAGAAGCCATGCTATGTCTTGCAGGAAGCAGCAGGTGTGAAGTTGAAAAATACACCGTGATGCTCACGGTTGATCATATTGTCTGACAAATTTTAGATTGGGGCCCCAGGCTAAAGCTTTTTTATGACCATCTTAATTCACAATGTGTAAGTGCAACTATTTAGCATCTTTTCCTTCCATGCCATCACTTTTCTACTTTCAGTACTTTGTAGTTATTTGCAAATAAATGTAGGATTTTGCACGTAAACAAGAGCCGTGAGTCATGAATGCAAACATTAGTCAGATACAAACCTCTTGTATCTGAGGGTTGCAGTGTTAAACTGAAAATGTAAATGTTTTTGGTCAAAAACAGACTGTATATTAACTAAATAAAAACAATGCCTTTGGGTATAAATCTCTAACGAATTTTCAAACTAAATAATTTCTAACAAAAATTTAGAAAAAAAAAAACATGAAACCCCCGTAGGTGGCAATAAGGTTGACTTTGATAGAATCAAAATAAAAACGTGCATCTAGACAATGATTCTCCAAAACCTGCCATAACTTTTGTTACTTGTATATTTTTTGTGAAACTGTTTAAATTCAATAATATACTACCTTCTTTTACAAATTCAACCAGGTAAAAAACAACTCCTGTAGTTTAAATTGTGCATAAATAAAAAAAATGAATCTAAGCAGGATCCCTACCAGAGTTTAGCACAAACCAATGAACTATCACCAGTCGTTGCAAGGAATAAATCAGCTTTGTGCACACAAACAAGAACACTATCTTTGATTCCACTTTGCTCTCAATGAAGAAATTGAAAATATCAATACATAAAAGGGAAATAACAATAAAAGTTTATTTTTTGTAAATATGCACATATAGTGTTTGTACAAAAAGAGGAAGACAAGGTTGAATTAGTGCAAATTTGCCTGTTGTCGATCTGGGCATGCTGACTTTTAAATGTTTATCAGAGACAACCTGAAAAAAGAAGCTGTCTCTGTTGTGGCTGCTTTTTGGAAATAGTGCTCCGTAGGGGTGACCTGGAGGTAAAAGTTTCAAGTCTAAAGGATGCGTCTTTTATTTCTAATTTCGACACCCTCAACTTTAGGACTGTATAATCTGAAAGTCTTTCTTTGCTATGTTTTCTGTTATCCAAATTTACATTTCTTCAAATGCAATGAAGTTTGTCTTTTATTTTGTTCAATTAGTCTACCTGATTATGGCCAAACTGCACGGCATGTGAACATATCTCACCGAGCCGATGGTGGCCTCCTTATCACTGAGCTCCTGTTTGTGTCTCGCCATCATGTCCTTGATCTCCAGCTCGTTAATGATCTTCTCCTTCTCCAGAAGCGAGTACTGCTCTTCGGCGATACAGCGAGCCAGGTGCTCAGAATCCGCTTTGGTTAAACTGCTTTCCAGCTGCGCTGCCAGAGAATCCCTGAGCAGCAGGGAGAAAAACATGAATCCTTACTAAGCTGCTGGAGCTTAATAGAACTGAATCCTTGACATTATTATGCCAGTTAGAAATCCTCTGCCTCTAGCGTGTCTGAACATAATTAATAAATGACATTTCTGTCATTGACAGATTATCTAAAGAATGCAGAGCTAGCTTCTTTAACAATAAAGTTTTTACATTTGGGACAACAGCTTTCATAATTGTGTAAAAGTCATGATTTGCTCCTTGGCTGCAGGAATAATTCACATGAGAGCAATAACACTAGTATGGAAAATCTGTTCTATTCTTAAAAGTTAGATAATATAAATTTTGTAGTTTTGAGTTACAAGTAACCACAACACTTACAGTGCAAGACAAATATTCAGGCCCCCTGAAACCTTTCTTGATTTGTCACATTGCAACCACAAGTGAAGTAGTTTTTAAAAATGTTCAAAAATGTTTACATAAAAAAATATACTAATCTGAAAAGCATGGCATCCAGACTGCATGAACTCAGCTACCTGTGAATCAATACTTTGTACAACCTCCTTTCAGTGCAATCAGAGCTGCAAGCCCCTTTGGGGTATGTCTCTACCTGCTTTGCACACTTGAAGTACAATATATTGGAAAGTTATGTTTATTGCAATATCACTGTAAGCAAAATGCATATCACAAGCAACTCTTTAGACTGCAATAAATGGTAACTAATCATTTAAGTACCATCTGGTCAGGCTCTCAAAGTCTGTGCTAAATGAGGTGACACGAAACTGTTTAATGCAGCATAAAAATATCTCAGAAGATAAAGACGTGGAGAGGTTGTAAATCATTAGGAAAGGATAGCTAAGTTGTTTCATTGCCCAAACAGCTGATGTTATCCATAAGCATTTTTTTTCAATTAAAACTTGTAGCTGAGATGTAAATAATCCATTTTGTTTTTTTCCCAGTAGCTGGGTAAACAACTCATTATTAAGTTTGCTTTGAACCCAAAGCAGAAATACATTATTACTGTTAAATTATTTATTTATAAAAAGTCAGTTCTCTAAATTCTTCCAGCTTCTTATTGCAAAGCCTGGGGTCAGTCAGATTGGATGGAGAGCAGGTCTGAACATCCATTTTTTTTTTTTTATACAGGATTTTCCTTTATTCAGCTCCATCCATCTTATTTGACAAAAGGAGCTTAGCCATTCCTTCAGTGGAAAAGCATCCCCACGGCATGATCCCAGTACCACCTAGTTTCACGGCCTGAATCAGTAGGTTCAGGGTGATTTGGAGGGCTAATTTTACTCCACACACAGATATCTGCATGTAAAGCATCTGACCTGAGGACCTTCCACATGTTTGCTGTTTTCTCTACATGGCCTTTTGGCCAACAACTTTAAAATAAACTTATTATGGCTTTCTTTCAACAATGTCTTTCTTTGTGCCACTTTTCCATAAAGGCCCGCTTTGTAAAGTGCCCCCCCTCACAGATCTCAGGAGCCCTCCAGAGTTACCATTGACGCCTTTACTACAATTCTGGGTTATGCTGTCCTTGGCCATGTCTTGGTAGGTTTGCAGTTGTAAAAAGGTGTTTCCATTTCAACATGAAGGACTGAGATGCTAAAAGCCTGGGGTATTACATAAGAACCTAACACTGCTGTACAATTCTCCACAACTTTGTCCCTGATAGTCTGGGGTTGTTCCTCGGCATGCACGATGCTGTTTGTTCACTTATATTCTCTAACAAACCTCTGGTGCCTTCACAGAACAACTGTAGTTCTACTAAAACCTAAAGACACACTAGTGGACTTTATTTACTAATTATGTGATTTCTAAAGGAAACTGCTTGCACAGGATTTTATTTAGGAGTATCACATTAATGTTGTTGTTCTTAAAAGATAAAAACACAATCAATTTTTCCTTCCTATTCACACTTATAGACCACTTTGTTTTGGTATGTCAAATAAATCCCAATAAAATACATTGACGTTTGTGTCCAAGTGATAAAGTCTGACACATTTGCAGGGGACTGTTTTATTTGTTATTTGTTGTTGTTGTTTTTCATCCTCTTTCCAGACATCTCAATGTGTCTCGCTGAATACCAACATTTCTTTCTGTTGGAACAGCTGGATTATTATGTAAATGTTGCAAGCAGCCGAATTTTGAGAGCCACAGTTACCTTTCCTCCTGGTATTCTGCCAGTCGCTCCTGTGCCTCTTTTAACATCTTATTCTTCTCATCAGTTTCAACCTTCAGCTCCTGGATCTGTGTCTTGTAAAGGGTCTTTGGGAAAAACCGAACGAGTTACAGTTTTTACCTTGCACATTAGTGTTTAATCATGCAGATTTATGATATTTTTCACTAGGTTGAACACTCATGCTGTCAGGAGCTGTTGCTGACTGTAAAATCTCCCTACTGTTTGACAGATGTACTAAAAACAGGAGAGTTACTGTGAAATACTGCTCTGCCTCCAGCTGGTCCATCAGTTCCTTCAGCTGGCCATCAGCCTCTTGCTTTTCCCTGAAATGGAACCAAAAATCTGTCAATCACAGCCGAAGACCAAGCTGAACATGAGAGCCAAAGCAGCCAAAAAACACGACAGACATCAAAGCGGCAGCACTAAGGGCTGTTGTAAATTGGGCTCATTTTGAAATGCATGGCAGTCTGACCTGCTTAGCTCCTGGTTCTGCTTCTCCAGGCTCTGCTTCATGTCCAGCAGTTGGTTGAGTTCCTGTTTGAGCTGTTTCTCTGAGGAGGCGAGCGCAGACACCTGCTGTTTCTGTGCTTTCAGATCGGTCTGGCTCAAACTTCGCTTTTGGATCTCCTGCTCCAGGCGTAGCGTGAGGTCCATCACCTGGACACGCAAGCAAACATAACAGACTGTTAGGTAGTGAGCCTTTTAGGGAGAAACTTGGCTGCAGAGTAAAAAGTTTAGTTTGACTAATCTGAAAACATTTGTTGTCAAATTGGCCAGAAAAAGTCCAACTCTCAGGATAGGATTCAGTGAGGGCTATTTTATACAGATTTACTTAACTCCAACTGTTTCAGCATCAGGAAAAATGCAAGGCTAAATGTGCCACAATAAATTATTTAAAAAATATGTTATAATATAATATTATTATAATAAAAAAATATTACATTAAATTCCTTAGTAAATTTTTTTATTCATCATTCGGTTAAAAGAACTTATTAAAAGTATGTTTAAATAAAAACTACACTTTAAATAATTTCAGGATAATGTGAAATTTAATGTAATCCGTCACTGTGGCTCGTCAAAAAAAATGCACTTTCGATCAAACTTTTTGACTGTAGCACGGCTAACTATAAAAAGTAAAGAAGAGTAAAGAAATTCGGGATTTGCTGCTATCCATTTATATTTATCATTTGATTATTTTCTTATTTAACAGATTTTGACACATTTGGCCTTTTAAAAGAATCTTTAGAAGCAACTCTTATGGTCGCAGTGATACAGAACCGCTCACGCTTTTCTACTTTTGAGAAAAGTCACCTCTTCAGAAAGTTTCTCCTTTTGTGCCTGCAACTCATCCAGCTTTTGCTGCGCTTGCTTGTGATCACAGTCTAGCATGGAGAACTCTTTCTTTAGTCGCAGTAGCTTATCTTCCATCTGCAGCTTCAGGCTGCGCTCCTCCTGCAGAGTGCTTTCCATCTCTGGACCAAACGAAACAGCATGGAAATAAAATCTCGATAGGATCAGTTAAATTTGTATACCTGTGCAACAAACTTGCATGGAGCACCAGAGGTTTATGATCAACAAAGTACTAGAAGATCATGTTACATTTTATGTCAAAATGTAGATTGTTTACTCACTAAATATATGTTTATTTTAACTTATTAGTCTTTATTGATGCATGCTCTGCATACATTAGCTAAGTAACTTCAACTATAGCAGTAACTCAAATTTACAGATGCAGACAAATTTAAAAGGTCTAAAAAGTTCTAAAATAAATTAATCTTTTATTGCAGCAGCATATTTAAACCCTAAAACATTAAAAAAAAATCAAATGTTTAAGGTGAATACATTCATTTAGTTTAGGAATAATCCCATGTTGAGAAATATTTGGTACCCTTAAGAATCCCTTTAAAATCATTGTAATTGAAACATTTTTAACTTTGACTGGAACATTGAGTTTTGGTCCAACCTTTTAGGGCCTCGGATTTGGCCTCCTCAATAGACTGGTAGATTTTGTTTTTATCTGCGAGCTTTGCTTTGGTGGCCTTGTGCTCTGCCTCTTCCTGCTCCAGACTCTGCTGGAGTGACTTGAGCTGGAACGTTAGGTCAATCTCTTGGTTGTTCTTTTCCTGCAGTCAAAGCATTTATGTTATGTGTTTTAGTGCCTTGTCTTTCATCAGTTAAGTCTTTAAGGGATGAATATTTTACACTCAAATATATTAGAAGTGCTAAGGAATTAAATAAATACCTTTCCAAGATTACTTAGCTTTGTCTGCAGCTCGTTCTTTTCACTTTTGACCTTGGAAAGAGACGACTTCACCTCCTTCACTTCATCCTCTAGGACGGAAACGGTTCCTAAAGTGGAGAAATGTAAATACAAGTTAAAAATAAAATTAGAGGGAGTGCAAGGAGATTGGTAATATCCATCTGTATAGTGATGCAACTGCACTGCTCAGAGAAATTAAAGGAATATGTTAAAATCACAACAGATCTTAAAATAAAAAGAGAATGGTACTCAGTAGTTTGTATGACCCCCATGTGCTTGTATGCATGCCTGACAATGTTGGGGCATGCTCCTCATGAAAGGAAGGTTGGTTTCTCCTTCCAGATCCTGACCAGGGCATCACTGAGCTCCTTGACAGTCTGAGGTACATCCTGGTGGTGTAGGATGGACCTATATATGATGCTGCAGAGATGTTCTATTGGATGCAGGTCAGGGGATAGTGGAGGTCGGTCAGTGGTATCAATTCCTTCATCCTCCAGCAATACCTGCACACTCACGCCACATGAGGCCGGGCATTATCATGCACCAAGAGGAACCTGGAGCCACTCCACCTTTAAAGTGTCTAACAATGGGTCTATGACTTTCATCCTGATACCTAATGGCAGTCAGGGTACCATCATTTATCCTGTACAGGTCCATGACATGAATGGAGACATTCATGCCAGTAGCCCACTGGAGGTCACTTTGAAGAGCTCTGGCAGTACTCATTCTGTTCCCCCTTGCACAAAGTAGCAGATACCGGTCCTGCTATTGGGGTAAGGACCTCAGAAGGCCCCGTATAGCTCTTCCAGAGCAACTGCCTGTCTCCTAGAATCTCCTCCATGCTCTTGAGACTCTGCTGGGAGACAAAAAACCTGCAGGCAATGGCAGCCTGGTGGAGTTGGACTACCTGTGCAACCTCTGTTGGGTCCAGGTATCGCCTCATGCTACTGGTAGTGACAGTGACCCTGGTAAAATGCAAAACCGCTGAAAAGTAGTCAAAAAACTGAGGAGGGAGAAAAAGTCTGTGGCCTCCACAAGCAAAACCATTCCAGTGTTTGGGGTCGTCTCATTGTTGCACCTTTAGTGCACCTGTTGTTAATTTTGTTAATGCCAAAACAGCTGACATAGATTAAAAACCCCTTCTATTCACTAACTGATCAGATCAGTATTCCAGACTTTTAACTGACTTGATATAGGCTACTGAATAAAAAATGCTCCTTTAATTTTTTAAGCAGTGTATTTTGACAAAAACACACGAGTAACACCTGGTCCGCCTATGTTTGGACATTCCCTATGTCACAGCTCATGTTTGTCCTAAAACACACGAAAACATGACACTTCAAGTTTATTTTTCTTTTCCAAAAATCTACCCAAAAGGAGACATTGACCAATAGGGGAAAATATCATGTAATATTTTGTCCCAACATATTCCCCTCTGACCTCAGAGGAAGGCCTCTCTGTATGGACAGAGAACATAAAGTTTAAAGCCACCTCTGAAGAAAAAAAGAGTAAGGTTCTGGCATCTTGCTTCACTCTCCGCTCCTTCAGCAGATGTTTCCACCCATGATCCAATATTTCCCAAGGCTGATTCCAAAAAACAATTCACATCTAATCCTGAGTTCAGCTGCAAGGTCCAAGTTATGTAACTTTTCCACAACTCAGGAGACGTTTACTTCGGGAACACACGAATATCGGATTACTTTCAAATTTCTAGATCTTAATTAATGAGATGAAAGACGAGGTAAACTATTGAATTGTTTTTCAGTCTCACCCTGCAGGTCAGCGAGGGTCTCTGTCTTGAGGTTGGATTCTCTTCTCTCCTCCTCCAGCTCGACTTGCAGCCCCCTCATCTGCTTCTCCTGCTCCGCCTTGCTCACTTCCAGTCCGCTGCACTTTTTCTCCATCTCCCTTAGGCTGACTTCGAGGCTCTGGGCTTGTTTCTGCGCGTCCGCCTGGCTTTTCTTCAGCCGAGCCGTTGCCTCCTGCTCGGCCTGCAGAGCACTGTTGGCCTCCTCAAGCTACAAGTATATAACAGAAGAGGTTAATTTTCATTTAACATAAAGGTAATATTTTTTTGTTATAGCAGTAGATTTAGTAACATAGCAAGGGGGAGAAATCTGTTACATTAGAATAGAATGGAAATATCCTTTATTGTCTCAGTGGGGATATTCAGGTGTACCAGGCAAAATAGAAACATGCTGATTCACACAAAGGCAAAAACATAAAAACAAAAAATAACAATAGGAAGCTACAGTATTTTAGTATTTTGAATCAAAAGGTACCTTAATAATAATTTTAGGTCTTATGCAAATCTTGAATACCTCAAGTAAGAACGGTCTATTATGTTCCTTAGTTAAATGAGTAACTTCATGCACTCTAGCAGTGTTCCCATAGCTTTTACAAGGGAAAGAGGCCCACAGCATCACAGACCTTCTATCATACTTAAAAGTAGACATGAGGTGCTTCTCCACATATTTATCCTTTATTTTAGATCTGCTGGCAGTGTTTTTTGTCAAAAAGTTCAGTCTTATTCTCATTTGCCCAACACATAGTTACATGCAGATTTAATGGTTGTTATAGAGACTTAGACACCCCAAGATGCCATTCTTTGCCGTAGTTCTCCAACTGTGAACTTAAACGTTTTCTTTACCTTTCCAAATATCCTCACTGTGCTTGATGGTAGGAAAAACCTAGATCCTCCTCCAGCTTTGTGTTTCAGAGTTCCAGTTGTTTTAAACATTTTAACTATTGATCTGACTGTGGTAAGGCATGGTGAGTTATCTTTTAGCTGTTTAATGACTTTGGAAGATCAACCTTACTAAGATGGAATGTTCTCCTGTCTTTCCCATTTTAAAGAGCGGCTAAGAAAAATATGTAATGTCCAATTTTTAAACCAGAGAACAGTCATGTAGAAAGAAAAAATTGTTCCACAAATACTTTAAAGCACAATGTTAGAAAATTGGAAAATTGGAAAATCCTACTTAATCTGGAAAAATAGCCTACTGTTGTATAAAAAGACACTTCACCAAGCTAGAACAGCTTATTTCTCATCCTCAATAGAAGAGAACAAGAATAATCCTAGGTTTCTCTTTAGTACAGTTGTTAAACTTACAGAGTCATAGCTCTGTTGAGCCATCCATTCCCTTAGCTCTCAGCAGTCATTACTTTATGGGATTCTTCCAAAATAAAATTGATTCTATTAAGAAGAAAATCTTTGACATACTCCTGAAGACGATTACTTCATCCTCAACAAGTGAGACAACATTGGAAGTAACTGTAGAACCTGATCTGTGTTTGGACTGTTTTGATCTTGTGGAGCTTCCTGAGTTATCAGAAATATTAGCTTAATCTAAACCTTCAACTTGTATGTTAGACCCAATCCCAAGCAAATTATTTAAGGAAGTGTTCCCTCTGATTACCAACCCCATTTTGATATGATTAATTTATCTTTAGTAAATGGATATGTACCACAAGCTTTTAAGGCAGCTGTAATTAAACCTTTGCTTAAGAAACCTTCGCTTGATCGAGATGACTTGAAAAATTACAGACCGATATCCAATCTTCCATTCTTATCTAAAATTCTTGAGAAAATAGTTGCTAATCAAATGTGTGAGCATTTACACAGCAATGACCTGTTTCAAGAGTTTCAGTCAGGCTTCCGAGCTCATCATAGCACTGAAACAGCTCTACTGAAAGTCACTAATGATATTCTTATTGCCTCAGGTAATGGACTTGTGTCTGTACTGGTTCTGTTAGATCTCAGTAATATTCTCTTAAAAAGGTGGGAATATGCTGTAGGGAGCAGGGGAACAGCACTAGGCTGGTTTAAATCTTATTTGTCTGACAGATTGCAGTTTGTTCATGTAAATGATAAATCATCTTTAAACTCCAAGGTTAATTGTGGAGTACCACAGGGTTCAGTACTTGGGCCAATTCTCTTTACTATATATATATGCTTCCAATAGGTAAAATTATCAGGCAGCATAGAATAAATTTTCACTGTTACGCTGATGACACTCAGCTTTAATTATCCATAAATCCTGATGAGCCCAAACAGACTACAAGCATGTCTTGAAGACATAAAAACATGGATGACTTTAAATTTTCTGCTTCTAAATTCAGACAAGACAGAAGTTGTCGTCTTTGGACCGGAGTCTTTAAAAAAGAAACTGCTTAGTCAATCACTTAACCTGGATGGCATTAAATTGACCTCCGATAATAAAGTAAAAAACCATGATGTTATTTTTGACCAGGACATGTCATTTAAATCCCATATTAAACAGGTTTCTAGGATTTCCTTTTTTCATCTCCGGAACATTGCCAAAATTAGAAATATCCTGTCCAGGAGTGACGCTGAAAAACTAGTCCATGCATTTGTTACTTCAAGGCTGGACTATTGTAATTCTTTACTATCAGGATGTCCACAAAATGCAGTTAAAAGCCTTCAGCTGATTCAAAATGCTGATGAAAATTAAAAAGAGAGATCACATTTCCCCTACTTTAGCTTCCCTTCATTGGCTCCCTGTTAAATCCAGAATAGAATTTAAAATTCTCCTCCTCACATATAAAGCCCTTAATGATTTAGCTCCATTATACATCAGAGATCTGATTGTTCCATATGTTCCTCACAGAGCACTTTGTTCTCAGACTGCAGGTTTACTGGTGGTTCCTAGAGTCTCTAGAAGTAGAATGGGAGGCAGATCCTTTAGTTATCAGACTCCTCTCCTGTGGAACCAGGTCCCAGTTTTAGTCCGTGAGGCGGACACCCTGTCTACTTTTAAGGCTAGGCTTAAAACTTTCCTTTTTGATAAAGCTTATAGTTAGAGTGGCTTAGGTTATCCTGAGCTATCTTCCTTATTTTACCTCCGTCTTCTTCTCCCCTTGTTGGATGGAGAAAGGGGGAGTCAGGTTTAGCCTAAACCGGCTCAGTTATGGTTGAGGTGCAAACACACCCTCCATTTCTGCTACCTGTATGACCCCTTCTCTTTTCCAATGGTTATGGTCAATCTGACAGAGAGAGGTATCCCAATCGTTGTGGTTTTTAGTATAACAATGACCATCAGTGGGCTCTAGATGGACAAACTGTCTACTTTTAAGGCTAGGTTTAAAACTTTCCTTTTTGATAAAGCTTATAGTTAGAGTGGCTTAAGTTATCATGAGCTATCTCTGTAGTTATGCTGCTATAAGCTTAGGCTGCTGGAGGACATAATGACCACTTTCACCCTCTTCGCTACTTTCTCACACTACTCTTCAATTTTGTATTATTTGCTGTTATTTCAGCTTTTAACTTAGTTCTCTCTCTTTTTTCTTCCTAGAAGCTACATCTGGCCTGACTCTGTGTCTACCTGTAACACCTTTCTGGAGAGGGGAATCCTCCAAGCTTCTGCTGGCAACAACTTAATGCGCACCCTCTACCGATGATCCACATGGCCCTGTCTTTCAGTGTTTAACCCTTTCTCTCTCCTAGACATAGCTACTGACTGAGCTTTTACTGTAACTAACTCTATGTGCTCTCTTCAGACTCTAAACTTGAAAACTGGCTCAGAGTTTATCTGTTCCTTCTTTCTAGGTGAAACGACTAAAGGAGCTACATCCATTAACGTTTACCTTTCCCTTCCCATAGAAAGGACTCCTGGATCAGTGCTTCTTTGTTCTCTTTGTCTCTCTGCTCTATTCTCTCAAACCCCCAGTTGGTCGTGGCAGATGGCCGCTCACACTGAGCCTGGTTCTGCTGGAGGTTTCTTCCTGTTAAAAGGGAGTTTTTCCTCTCCACTGTCGCTACATGCATGCTCAGTATGAGGGATTGCTGCAAAGTCAACGCCAGTGACTGTCCACTGTCTCTACATGCTCATCCAGGAGGAGTGAATGCTGCAAGTCACTGACTGGAAGCAATCTGCTGGGTTTCCTTAGATAGAAAAACTTTTTATCCAATTTGAATAAATAACAGAATCTGACTGCACTGTTCAATGATTAAGATTAATTGGAATGTATGTACCTGACTTTTGTGAAGTGCCTTATGACGACATGTGTTGAGAATTGGCGCTATGTAAATAAACTGAATTGAATTGAAATTTTGCATTAAAGGTTTTTTGTTGTATTCTAAATACATCGCTTACAAACACACACAAAACATTTGATAGCAAGGGCTCATATTTCTGCAAGAAAAGCAGATTGTGCTATGATGAGTGACAATAAAAAGTTCCTTCCTCACTTGTTTTTGCAGCTGGATGTTCTTCTCATTAGATAGTTGTGAGTGTTGGTTCCTCTTCTTCAGGTCCTCCAGCTGGTCCCTTAAGTTGTTTACTGTAATCAAACACATAGTAAAGAAGAACGTTATTCAGATTTTGCAACAATCAAGAAAAACCAAGTGGCAGGTAAATGCTACTAGGTGCTTACATTCGTTTTCCAGGATGCGCTTCCTGTCTGCTTCCATCTCTACCTTGCGGAGGTTCTCTGCACTTTGGTGCTGCAGCAAAGCTTGCTCTCGTTCCAGCTGCCTCAGTGAGGCTTCGACGGTCAGTCGACTGTTCATCTGTCAATACAGGGATGCAAACGCAGACTTGGGCCTACCTTATCATATTAGACTGAGTTAAAACACATGCAACCATCCTTGAATCCATTTTTACCTCCTTATCCAATTCTTTGACCAGCTTGTCTAAACGATTGGTGGCATTTCTAAGGAACAAAAAAAGCTTGATTACAGATTTCCCATTAAATTAGAGATAAGAGATTTAAACATGTTTTCTTTACATGTAGTCACTTGTTAAAAAAACAAAACACTAACTTTTAAAATATTTTCTTTACTTCTCAAAAAGACCATACTGGTAGTATAGTATTGTTTATAAAAGAATAAAAATGAAGCCATCTCATTGACTTTCAATTTACACTTCAATTTATTTTCCCTTTTACCTACTGCAACTGCCGCTATTTGGATGTTAATTTTTTTAACTGATCACGCTAATTTTCCAACATATATACACCGCAACATTCATCCGAAATGAATTCTGTTTATCCTTAAAGGACAAATTTCACTTAAGGAAAACCATTTATCAAAAATTTGATACGTATATAGTTTCAAATTATACAAGGAGGGGTATAATCCATCGTGATGATGTTCAACTTTATGTGTGTGTCTCCACTCATACTTGCACTTTTGCTCCATTTCATCTTTGGCCTGCATCTCATGATCGAGCTGCTGCTCCAGCTGGTTAACCTTTCTCAGCAGCTGCTTGGAGGAAAAGGAAGGAAAATTGTATTCTGTCCAGCCTCTCTTATATGATTAGGGACTTACACACAGACACACACCTCTTTCTTGATGCTCAGAGACTTTTCTTTATCCTTACAATTTTCGTCTGATTCCTCCTCAGAGCTGCCACTTGTTCTGCTCAGCAGCCTAGAACAAGAGAAGAGAAAAGCAACACGTTTGCAAGTGCTTTAATTGACAGTAACACACAAGTCCAAACTTCAGGAATCATGTAAAGTTCAAAGATTAGCCATAACATTATGATGCTGACAGTTTAAGTTTGTAAAACCTTTAATTTGTTCTAAGACAATGTGCTGCTAGGAAACGCTACATCCTGGCCAACAACCTGACATAACGTTACGCTCTACAAAAATATTGTGTTGAACTTTTCTTTTCAATTTTCCAAATTACAACCACACATTTCAATGTGTTTTAATAGAGAAGTAGAACAAAATTAGGAAATATAAGGAAAAGGATATAAGGCTTTTAATGTTTTCTTTAAACAACAATGTAAAAATGTTTGGGAGATACTTGTACTCAGAGCTTGGGTCAATACTTTGTAGAAACACCTTTTGCAGCAATTAGAACTGCAAATGTTTTGGGGTTTGTTCCTGTTTCTTATTTCCAAAATACCTCAAGCTCAGTCAGGTTAGAGAGCATATTTGAACAATAAATTTCAGTTCTTGCCACAGATTGCCATGTCAGTTTAGATCCGGATTTTGACTGGACCATTCTATTACATAAATATTATTTATCTTAATTATTTCATTGTAGCTCTGGCTCCATTTTGAGTCGTCGTCCTGCTGAAACTGCAGAGGGTAAGGTCTTCAGCTGTGGCTTGAGGACCTTGTTCTCCAAATGAGATATGAGAATCACAGGTAAGTGGTCCTTGAGCTTTGACAGGCGTGTATTGTAGAGGATATGAACCAGGCAGGATGTCTCCCACAGGATTAGTATTTTCTCTGTGCTTAGGGTTGTTAAGATGTTGTAGAGCTAATTATGTTTACAAGATTGTTCAAAACTAACTTACAAGCTGGGAACTTAAAACTCAATATCCGAAAATAGTATTTAGGCGCTTAGGATCAATTTGTCCCAGATGACCAAGAATCTACACCAACAAAGCACAATGATCCCAACCATGTTCCTGGATTATGGATAAAACAGGCCAACATCAAGCTTCTAGAATGGCGTTTTCAAAGACCTGACTTCCAACTTATTGAAAATGTCTGTTTCACGATACCGACAACTTTAACTGAGCTGTACCACTTCTGCTAAGAGTAGTATCGCTAAAAGTATTTGGCCACTTGCCTTAACACATAAACTTCATTAACATTCCATTTTTAATACAAAGACTTCTATATGACATTGACCCACACTAACCAGTTTTAAATCTTCTGGGAAGGTTATCTACAAGGTTTAGGATTATGTTTATTCAAATATCTGATCATTCTTAAAGAAAGGCATTTGTGGGGTTAGACACTGATGTTGGCAGGGAAGACCTGGCTCACAGTTTGTGTTCTAATAAATCCAAAAGGCATTCTGTCAGGGCTCGTTGTAGATAAGTCAAGTTCTGCCGAAAGTTGGTGACCACTGCACGCAATACATCTTGGCATCTACTGACCCCAGAATCTCTTCCACTTTCTTATAACTCCACTAAAAGTTGACTATGAAATATATAGTAGTGAGGAAATTTCTCCACTGGACAGGTAGCAGGCTAGCACAGTACCACACTGGAATTCAGTGAGATTCTCAGACGGACTCATTCTTTAACAAATGTTTCTAGAAGCAGCCTGAGTGCCTAAATGAAGGACTATACATACCTATATTTAATGATTTGGAGGGATGTATTTGAGGCTGTGTACATAACATTAACAATGTGAGGTTTTATATTATACATCTATTTCTGAATTTAATTCAAGATATTTAAAACTAATAAAAGCTCCCAATCAATATGAAATTCATCAATAAAGAATAGATACAAATTTCCCACCGGAGTTTAGATGCAGAATTGCTGCATTTGGGCATTTGGTGAGTCTCAGTACTGTTTACTGTTTTGACAAATAAGTCCAACAGAATTTGGTTACATACGAACAGCTTTATCTGTTTTTAAGCAGCAAGTTTGCAGAATCAAATACTTCTGCAACATAAATTCAACAAATACATGTCTTATTCTCAATTTTAGGATAGGCTAAAGTGAGGCAGGAAACTATGATAAATCATAAGCAAGAGGGCGTTTAAAGAGACTGTCAGAACAAGGCGGCAGTATGGGTCTAAAACAGGGATACAGTGTCTGGCTGCTGCAGAGTTACTGAGTGTGAAGCTGTTTTTTCCCTTCAATTTTAAGCATAATGTTGAGTTTAGTCCTTCATTAGTGCAAGGAGCACATTTGTTTCTCTACATATAGCATAACATTACAAGCAGATCAAAAATAAAAACCGAACAATCATGTATACATATAAAACACAAGGGAAATAAACGTGAAATAAAAAAACACAAGATTAAAAGACTTACTGATCCTCCTTGAAATAAGTGAAGCCAATAAATGGTAGATGGTTGCCCGCAAATGATCTGGGAGGAGGAAATGTCTCTGCATTTCCCTTTTCCACCTCTATATCATCAAAGTTACTGGTGTCTATGTCGCTGTGCAGCTCTGGAACCACTGGGGCCACAGCTGGAATACAAAAACAGAGGGCGAGTCGTTGAGACTAACGGGTCAAGAAGGAGGAGGTGCCAACCAAGGGGGTTAGAGCAGGCTGTTTGGTTGAGTATAAAGCTGTTGGACTGCCTCAGAGTTATTTACTGTGCCTTGCAAAAGTATTTATACCCCTTGAACTATTTCGCATTTTGTCATGTTACAACAACTAACTTACAATTATTAAAATGTTATGTTACAGACCAGCGTAAATTAGTGAATCAATCAGAGGTGGAATGGAAATGATGCAGGGTTCTTTACAAATAACAATTTGTAAAGTGTGGTGATTCAATGTTTTGAGGATCCACCTTTTCCTGCAATTATGGCTTTTTTCCAAGGTTGTCCTGTATTTTGCTCAATCCATCTTCCTGTCAACGCTGACCAGCTTCCCTGTCCCTGCTAAAGAAAAGCACCCCACAGACATATGCTGCCATCACCATGTTTCACATAGGGGGTGGTAAGTTCAGGCTGATGTTGAGTGTTAGTTTTCCTCAACACATAAATTTTTCATCTGACTTGAGCATCTTCTTTCACATGTCTGCTGTGTTCCTTACAAACTTTCAAATACCTTCATGATGCTTTTTCTTCACCAATGTTCTCTGACAAACCTCTGAGGTATTCACAGAACAGCCGTACCACACTAACAAATTAGGCGACTACTACAGGCATTTGATTGTATTGGTTTTTATTTAAGGGCATCAGAATAAAGTGGGCTGAATACAAATGCACAAAACTATTTTTAGATTTTAATTGTAAAAAAATAACTGCTCAAAAATATTAAATCATTCTCTTTCCTCCTTACTGTTATAAGCTCCTTCGTATTGATTCATCACATAAAATGCCAGTACAATGCACTGAGGTTAGAGGCTGCAATGTGACAAAAATGTGAAGAAGTTCCAGGAGCAAATGAACATCTAAAAACCCTTCTTTAAAAACTTTTTAGCACTAAATATGTTTTACACCTCCTTAAACAAACCCTGTGTCAACTTTGGCACGGTCTGTGGTAGGAGTACGTTTTCTGCAGGCTGGCGTGAGCTTGACACCCCTCCTTTTCCCCACACAGTGCTTGCATTGTGCCCCACACACACAGCTACCTTTCACAAACGAAACCTGACCACGGCAGCAGCAAAAAAATACGGCACCCTCTGCTCTCCTTTTAGAGGAGCAAGCACACTTTTGAACACTGCATGGCATGCAGACACAAATCTATCCGGGGGCCAATCAGATAAAAATGAAGCTGGTCCTTTAATCTATAAAAAGATCCTAGTTTCAAAAAAACCCAAGCAGGTTTAGACCAGAGTAATTCTGGCTCTATGCAAAGAGCTCATTACTGTTAGGTCGAGACTTGACCGTGAACATGATGAATGGGACTCAAAAAAGGCATAAAAAAATACACAGGACTGAAATCAACGCAGGGGGTGATATAAAACAAGAAATTTGGAAAAAAAAAGGCCAAAGCTGTGGTGAGATGGAAAGAGACATGGATGGCCTTGTGGCCAGACTTCCCAGAATGCTCTCTGATAGTGGGAGCCTAATGACAGGCAGCCGCGGCCACAGTGAGAGTGAAAGAGAGAGCCGAAACCCTTCGAAATGGGGCGCCCCTTTCATTAGATGAGGCCACATGATTGGCCCTGCCCGCTGCCACAGATGATGCGCCTTTCTCGGCTTCAGTATCTACTCGTCCATGCTTTCATTGCACTCATGCATCCATTCATCGCTGTAAACAAGCAAACTGAAAGTAGATAGATTCGGAGCACAGAGCGAGGGCCACACGTACCAGAGTCATGTCACTCTTACACGTTGAAAAAGGGCACATAGACCACTGCAGGAAATAAGAAATAGAGCTGGGTCATGTTTGCAGTGCATGTTTGAGCCTGTGTGTATGTGTGTGTGTGTGTGTGTGTGTGAAACAGGACATGCATGTGCAGCGCAGCAGTGGCACAGCAGTGGTTTCATGTTCCAGACTGCAAGGCTCTGATCAGAACTTCAGTCTGTCCTTATAATCAGAGCCAGGTGCAGTGGAGAAATGGAGAGGCGAAAGGAAAAGAGTCTAAATGTAATCACCCACAGACACAAAGGTGCTCTTCATAACCCTAATGTAGAAATTCAAATTTTCTTCCTTTTTCCCCCCTCAAATACTAAGGTTTCAGCAATGTACAAAGAGCTTCTCGCTAAGAAGCTCATGTCTCACACTTGACCTGTTTTTATTTTTTATGTCAAAAGTACATAAAACCTTCCAGAATAAAAAATTAAACTTACAGAATCATAATCAAATAATAAATCATTTTATAAGTTTAGAAAATATGTTATCCATGTGAAATAATTTTATATGAAGTTAAATGTATCATTAAATATGTTTTAAATATAACAGTTCAGGTAATATTAGCTGCAGTAGCTTAAAACGCTTTGGAAAAAAGAGCAAATAACATAAAAAGGTGCAGCTAAATTATGTGTAAAAAGCATTTAATAATTAATTAAACATTGAAACAATATTACATTACTGTGCTCGACCAATATCTTCTGAATCTTAAAAACAAAACGTGTTCCAAATAAACCTAGCAGCATAGGATTAATATGAAGAAATGGGCTGGATTCAGTATGAAGGTTTAAAAAAAGTGTTAAAAGTTTCAATTTCAAAACTTTTGTCATACCTTTCCTACGGTTTAAAATCCTTTCAGAGAGATTCTCAAGAAGCCAAAGTGACAAAACATTACTTCCCTTAACCCACCTTTTGCGGCATACTTCCGGTCAGCTCACTCTTATTAAGGTAATGCTGCTGTTAAGCAGCTGACTGCAGGCTACCTACCACTTAAGCAAGAAGGCTAATTAACTAGCCGATATCCATCTGTGTTACTCTATATAGACCAGAATAAGCAAAAGGTTAAATACAGAAAAATCCCTACTAAATGGTGTGTGTGTACTCTATAATTTTATTTAAGTATATGTATTAGAATAAAAAAACAATACAATGTTATAGAAAATATTAGTAAAACTACGATATTTTTTTATTTTTATTTTACCAGGGTGCAATTGTTCTCATGCCAGCCCATGCTTAGTATGTTGTTTTTTCATTTTTTATCTAAAGTCTTTAGAACATTTAAAGAAAACACATTTCATGATGTCTTTTATTGTTTAAGAAGCAAGGCATCATATTTTGGAAAATAAAAATAGTTGTTTTGATTTTGTCCCTCCCTGCAAGGGAGGGACAAAATGCTGCTGACATTGGCATCTTTATGTTCTTGATGCAAACTGCAATTTTTATTTCTCTCGGTTTTATTGCTCCACTATTTATTTTATTCTGAACATAGTAGTTTTTGATACAGCCTTTCCCTATGCGCCTTATGATCAGTAGACCAATTTTATTGCATACTGTATATTGGTACAATGACAATAAAGATAAAGATTATCTAAACTTCACATCAATCCTAAACTGTTAAAGACATGCGAGCTACAAAGTATAGCTGGGAAACTGTTGTGAAAATTGCTTGGCAGTTGTCTTTAAAACATTTTTTGAAGATATACTCCATATGAGCTGATTTCCAGAAGGATTTGAGGAATAACATGATGTCCTGTTCCACAAATCCCACCATATGATGCCAGAAATGAGAAGGGAAACATATGGAGAGCATGTGTACCATAAGTGAAGGCTTACTGGTGCAGGAGCTGGAAATAAACTAAAATAACAGGCTAAAGCGAATCTGGAAGGGGAATGGAATGAGCTGGAGGTGATAAGACAGAAATCGCAACAAGAGTAAGTCACACATTACCAGAGACAGGAAAAACAGAGGAAACCCACACCTGCAGAGGCTTAGAGACTTGCACATGTGATCACTTACTGTCACGGATGTTGTCAAAGGTCCAATGGTCGTTCTTGAAGAAGGGGTGACGTTTGATCTCATCCACTCCGGTGCGGCCTAGTCGAACCTTCCTGCACACAGCAACAAGGAGGAGGCATGAGGAGGCAGAGAGACCCTGAGAGGCGAGTTGGCTTAGTGAGAATGCAAAACACTCCCTACCCCGCCCCTCCACCCACCATCACTAACATGTCATCCCAAAAACATAGAGCCCAGTGGAATGACTGCTCTGACCAAACTGACCATAATGGAGAGCCACATAACCACTGGTGCAGAGAACCTCCTGTGTTCAGCCAGAACCAAGATAATATAGTTCCAGAATGGTAGAAAGTTAGCAGAAGGAACCACCAGTAACACCTCCCCCCTCAACTCCTCTCTGTGCCCCCCACACTTACTTCCACCACCTCTGGGTGCATGTCTGCAGAGGGGTGCGGCAGTTTGGGCTTGCCACGTGTGGGACATTCTAGATCAAGCCAGAAGGGGAGAGACGGCAGTGGTGAGGAGGAAGAAAGAGAAAAAGCATTTTCTGATGCCTGCATGAAACAAAACAAACATGCAACTGAGCCATGTTTGAAAGCTGCGCCCCTGTGCTCAGAACACTGAACACGGGGGCAAGTTATTGATGAAGAGGGAAAATTGGAGAAATGGAAACTGGCACACAGAAAGTAGAAAATGTTGCACGTTATGAATTGAAAACACATAAATGAGAAAGGAAATAATTCAAAACGAGAAAGGAGGTGTGATCCACCAAAATGGGAAGACAATGACAGAGTGAGGCTGCTTCATACACACGTGTGATTCTGTCCGTGGTGAGAGAATAATGAGTGAGAAGGTAAATATACTGAGTGAGGAGAAAAAAATGAAAGGCTGCTCTGTAGAAAAGCAGAAAGGACCTGTGTTTGAAACCTTCTCTGGGGAGGGCTCAGTAATATAAACAGGAAGTGGTCTCTTCCACTGGAAACGGCCACAAAGCAGGGCCACTACCTATTTATCCAATCATTGAACTTTAAATACTGATTCTACAAACAGAGGAGACCTTTGTATATTAAGTCTTTGATTGTTATATGTAACACTTTGTCAGACTAATCACACCCATTATCATAAACTAGTTACACGAAGCTAAATTTATGGTTTACGAGGTTTAGAATCTGGCAATTGTTCACCAAACTAAACATTTATCGTACCAACTTAAGTGTGAAAAAAACATATTGACCAATATTTCATTAGAACAAGAAAAAGAAGGAGAATATTTAGCTTTCCTGCATAAACTGCTTTTCCTATAGAAACCCGGGAAGAATATACCAAAACATTTTTAAGGTATTATACTAGGCACACATTCGATTGTGTTGTTTTTTTGTTGATGCCTTAGCTAGGTTTCTATATTATAACAACTTGCCTGTTGTTATCTTTTAGTCCCGAAGGGCCAATCAGTTTGCAGGTCTATTACTGGGTAATCCAGAGAAACATACAACACTCCCATTTTCAGATCCTCTAGAGTTAACTTAAGTACAGTGATATTTCTCTGTTGCAGAGAGAAAACCCAAAAAGACCCGAGCTAATCAGTATTTTTAGACACAGAACCTTTCTATCGTAAAGATGCTGCCAGCCTATTAAACACAATGCTGCATATCTATACAAAGCTTTACTATTGTTTGGTAGTGGGACAGATTTTGCATTGCTCTGGCCTATTCTAGTTAAACAAAAATATCAAATTCTTCACCATAGATTGAACACTCCTTGACCCAAACTATGCTTGCTGTTCATATAAAATATAAGCTTGTATCGGGTGCCCTTTCAAAAAGTAAAACATGAATTGAATTCTGATAAGAAAAATGTCTTGGAAGAATTTTTAATTTTGATACGCAAACCTGTCAGTGAGAAAGTCACTGATGAGATCTTTGGCATCTTGAGACATCTCCATATCGTCCGGAAAGACGAGAGAGTTATGGTAGTTCATGATCTTCCCATAGGTTCCAATGAGAGACTCGGCATAAAACGGAGTTTCACCTATGACAGAGAGGAGAGAATAAACTTCTAGATGGTGACAGATAAGCAGAAAAAGAAATATTTCTGCTTTTAAATGTAACTCACCAACTAGCAACTCATAGAGAAAAACTCCAACAGACCACCAGTCACATTCTCGACCGTAGGTTCCATCACCACCCTGAGACTGCAGCACCTCGGGGGAAATGTAGTCTGGTGTGCCTACAGCTGTCTCACAGTGCACCATACCGCTCTGCAGACAGGCAAACACACAAAATAATAACCTTAGAAAATAATAACGCAGTCAGTGAAAATTACAGACCGAGTTTAAGCTGAGGGGGTTTCAAATCTTATCACAAGTATCAGATTCTTTAGTATTGGATCCTGGGGTACCCGGGAGCAATGCATTATGAAATGATCAGTGTCAGAGTCTCTGACCAAACTCAACTTCCAATAACTGTTGTTGGTGTTACTTTTGCATAACCCTTTTTAAAGAAAACATCATGGTCAGTTTTGATGACTCACAAAACCATTTTAAAAGCTGTGCTCATTAATTTGTTGATCTAAAAATTGTGGGTTTTCCTTAACTTTCGAATCGTTTTTACTTTTTACAATGGCATATAGATTAAAATAAGAACTTTATTAGCTGCTAAAGCTCCCTGTCAGTGTGTTGTCACCTGTCAGTGTGCCAAAATCTCATCCAGATCAGATGAAAATATGCTTTGAGTTGAATTATCAATGATTCGTGTTAAAACAAGATTAGCCTAGTACTTCAGCAAACTGCTTTGCATGAAACCAGGAGCAATACATGGATTACTATAGACTGTAGCCGTATGCATTGAGTCAGACACATGTTTAGAAATAAGGTTTGTCATGAAGAAAATCCTGCTGGGATAAAATATCTGTTGCATTCAAAAAACAGACATTGTATTGTCATCTCAAGTCACTGGTGAATGAGTTAAGTTGTATACAATCATGCAGTAACATTACATCAGCAAGTTTTATCTGTGCTTCTACATTGAGTTATATACAGTATATGTTACAAACACTACTGTTTTTTGAGATTTAATTTAAATGTTTAATTGATGCTTTTTTGTAATTTATTACTTGCTTCTGGCATCTATTTTATTTGCTTCTAATGGTTTTACTTTTTCTCTTCTCAATTGTCTTTGTAACTTCTGTTTTTAAAGGTGCTATATAAATAAAGTTTATTTATTTATTCATTCATTCATTCATTACCAGACAAGTCTGTAAACATATTTGCACAACAAAAGAAATGGTAAGACACTACAATATGTTTTGTAGTATTTTAAAGAGTTTAAAGAATTTTCTCAAAGGCACGAATGTGTTGGACTAGTTATTATGAAAAGCTCTGGTAAAAAGGCTGAGAAACACTTCCTGCTTCACATCAGAGGCAGAACCATGGTGACATTTTGGTGTGCTAGTTGAGCACAGTTATTCCAGAGTCTTATCAAAACAGCCTCATGGGTGCAGCTCTGAGTGCCACTTCCACTGTTTGAACACCTTATGGTGCCATAGAGCTCTATGTAAAAAAAATAGAGAATCTGTCCATGAGACCGAAACCTAAATACATTTTCTCTTTAGTGATTACAGAAGGTATTTTCCACAACATTGAAATACTAAAATATCTCATTCACTCTAATTAAAAAACAAAGCTGTAAAATCAGCCCACCGAGTCCATCCTCATGCACGTGCCGAAGTCGGCTAGTTTGAGGTGTCCGTGCTGGTCCAGTAGCATGTTGTCCGGTTTAACGTCGCGGTGGATGAAGCCCATGGAGTGGATGGCATCCAGCGCCAGCACCACCTCGGCCGTGTAGAAGCGAGCCCACTTTTCAGGGATGTCGTAGTTTATGGTGAGCGTGACCAAATCTCCTCCAGGCATGAATTCCATCACCATGTAGAGGTTCTGATCATCTTGGAAAGCGCAGCAAAGCTGAAATGAGATTAATTCAGCACTTTATTGTCATTTCCAAGTGTTCAAAGATATTATTCGGATCAAGGTATGACAACATCTGCTTATCTCTAAGCAATCTGAGTTCATTGTTTAACAGCCAACAGTGAAAGTCATAAATCATAGCTGCCAACAGAGTTATGTCAGCTCTAGCTGGGAAAGGGACAACACGTAGGCTTAATCTAGTTTAATTTAGTTTAGTTTATGATGTTTACATTTAAAATGCTTAGATCATCATATTTAACTTTTTATTTACTTTAATATCTAAATAGTTAAGTTATTACAAAAAGCAACAAAAAAACAGCTAACATATAAATTCAATTTCAAATTAAACAACAGTAGTGTTTGTAACAACTCAAAGTAGAAGCACAGATAAGCCTTGCTGATGAAAACGTTGAAGCCCTGACAGAAAAAACCTTAATCACCCTTAGTCCACAGTCAAGAAAGTAGGTAAAAGTTAAAAACAGGTTTTACCTTTAATTATTTTTTTAAGAATAATATTTGTAATGACAAGAAGTACTTACTATTAAGAATAGGCATTTGCCAACTCAATACTTCATTAAAACCAATGCCATGTACATGCTTGAAAACTCAGTAGCTTTAAAGTGCAGTAAAATGCCACGCTACTGTATATAATATGACTGTGTACAACTTAACTCACTCACCAGTGACATTACAAGCCAATAAAAACAAGATTGGCTGCCAGATAACGTTTTTATTGCTAGTTTGGTTACATTGGAAACTATTATTTTAAACCTTGATGTTCACTTGCTTAAATTTCTCCAAAACTGAGCAAAAACATTAGGATCAGCACTATATCCTCATATCTGCAAGATTATCTAAAGAGGCTTTGTCAATACAAAAGTAAAAACGCTTTTTGATTGTTTTTTTCCCCGTGTGCGATCATATTACAGATGGGATTCCTAGAGAGTTAAAGGTGTGCCCTACAAATAGCAAAAATCTCGAAGTGAAACCTTGTGGGCGGTTCTTTGCTGCAGGAAGACAAATGGTGTAAACATGAATAAGGCCAGAGTGAACCATCTAGAGAAGGCTGCAGTAACATTACACAGCTACAGCTGCAGAATGAGAAAGAAAACACTACTATGTTGTTTGTATCTGTTTGAATTTGGACTAAATTGTTCCACTAAGGCTGATTAGAACACAGCACGTTTAGTTACTGTTACCATGGCTTTGGTACCACTAACTCTGATCAAAGAAAAGTAAAAGCAGGCATCTTACACAGTTTTCATTACAAAATTCCATACATTTCCAAAATCAAACTTTCAGATTTCCCAGTCTATTTTGGGCCCATTTTTAACAATGGAAAACTGGAAATAACACAAAATGCAAGGATGGATGTATGAACAGATAAATGGATCAATAGATGGATAGATGCAGCACCGTCAAGTTGCTCTCTAATTAACTTCACCCTTGTTGATGCATTTTTTAGCCACTTCAGCATTGTCTTTCAGTTAAGCTATGATGGATGTTTTAGCCAGTATGCATCTGTTGTTCATCAGTAGGAATTCAAAAAGTAAAAGCCTGTCGAATACACAAGTAATAGTTGTCCTGTCAACAGATTCTCCAACCTGCACTGTAGATCCCTACAGCTATGATAAAGCATTGGCCTCTTCACTGCTTCACAAATGAATGCTCTCCTCGTCAGGCCTCTTAGTTTAGGTGGACATACATACCTTGGTAGTTTTACAGTTGTAACATGGATGATGGATTGAACAGTACTCTATGGGAGGTTAAATAATCATGTTATTGTGTTATAACCTAATCTCGCTTTGAACTTCTCTAAAACGTCTTCATGATGTTTTTTGTTTATTAATGCTCCCTACAAAACTGTGGAAATCTCCACAGAACAGCTGGATTTATGCTGAGATTAAATTACATTTATGTTGGACTGCATTTACTATTAAGGTGACATAGCACTGTATGTGTTGGGTGTAAAATACACATTCACACCTGAACAATCCAAGGACTGTTGGAAAACGCCATAATGTGTCTCTCCTCCCAGAAGAAGGCTGACTCCGACCTTTTAATCATCTCAAACTTGCTGAGCTGCTTCATGGCGTAAACCTTCCTTGAGGCCTTGTGACGGACCTGTATATGAGGGCACGGGTATCGGCAGGGGGATAAACAGAGGAGATGGCGCTGGAATGTAAACAGTAACAACTCCACAAGTGCAATGAGAAAAAAAAAACCATTTAGAATGTCACAAAGACTTAGATAACAGTAGTGACTCAGGCATGAAACTGGAAGCAGTGAGTGTTGTACACACCCATAAAAAGACATGTTTACACAAGTACTGAACACAAACACAGACCAGTACCCCTTCACACCCCATCACCAGACTTCATACCCCACACACAGAGCCTGTTCAGACTTGTTCCTACAGCCAAACATCTTATCAGATACTTCATTCTTCCAGCACGCGAGGAAGGCAGTTAAGAGGCGAAGGCCAGATCAGAGCCAGGCGTTACTGCTAGTTTTAAAATGTAGGATTCGTTAAGTAGGAAACAAAAAATTAACAGCTCTGTGTTTAAAACAGTATGCTATTTATTTTGTCTTGATGGTTGCTCCCTCTAGTGGTTCAGAAGCAAACTGTTAAATTCAGGAAAGGCAGTTGCACCATCACATACAAAAATGAACATCAAAGATTAAATCACATTTTTTTCTTTTTTACAGGCCATCAACAAAGAGACACCTCACCAGCTGCACTTCACCGTAGGCTCCTCTCCCGATCAACTTCACTTTTTCAAAGTCATCAATCTTTACCTGGAGCTCTCGCAGCTCATTCACCAGCTTCTCATCTGGAGGTAAAAGACACAATACAAACCTTTAGCAACACAAAACCTCAATCTGCTACCACTTACATTAAAACGCATTTTGGGGAATGTTTATTTGAGGGTCAAGAAACATTTTTTTGGCAACGATTTGTGCATATGGACTATTATCTCCATTTAAAAAAAAAGATTAAAAAAGGTAATAAAAATGTCAACAAATTCATTTATTGACTTGTATGCCATCCTTTTTATATTAGCCTTTTTGGTGCTTTAGCTGACCACTGAACAAGAAGTTGAATAAAGCAAAGGCTAGTAGGACAAGCATAGGAATCTTTGTGGACAGATGTATTATAAAATAAAAATACTGCATAATCATGTAAACTAAATAAAGGTTTATTCCATCAGCAAATTTATTTGGGGGTTATGTTGCCCAAATACAAACAAGATATATATAATAAATGTTGTCACAAGCCATCAAGATGCTTAAATTGATAATTTTAAAATTTTATTTCAAAAACATTAACATGGCAAAATAATCTGGCAGTAATAATGAGTTACACCTGCGTTAAATTCATAGGTTTACTTAAAACAATACACAGGCAACACATCAATATGAGCTGAAAGTAAGAAGGAGAATTTGATCCCAGCAACAAGTTTCAGAAGTGTTGGATGAGTAACACATACTGTAAGAGCCACAAACGTTCAGCACATGAATTAATAAGTGGCACAATGTTGTAGATTGCATGTGTGAACTTAATCAGCCTCTACAAAAGAAAAAGTCTAAAGGTAAAAGGCAGAAATACCCCCACCCAGTTTGGACCTTGGAATTTAACATTGTTTAAAGGTGAGTAACTATGGGCTGGTTATCTGTTTTAAGGTTCACTGAGAAGTCAAAGCTGCTATAACTTTCTGTCATACCTTTCTTATGGTTTAAAATACATTTACTGAGATCCCAGAGAAAGCGTTAGAGTGATCAGAGCAAAAAGTAAGCACAGCGTCGCCCCTCCCCACCTGTTGCTGCTTGTTGCCAGACAACTCACTTAAAAAGGCTATTAGATTTTCTGTCTTACAAGACATATTTGGCTGTTTGGAAATAATACTGAAAAATAGAAGTAATTATGTGGAAACTAAAGGAGCTCCACCCACCCAGTTGTCAAGCTAACGTTAATAAAAACAAACAAGTGGCAGCAAGAATACTTGTTGATTTTCTGTTTTTGTTCAAGAAGCAGTTAGATCATGCAATTTATTTTTAGATTTTTTTTTAAACACCATAAAACTGTGGTGTTTTTACTTACATCAAGGGAACTTTTGTCAGCCTATGTCTATAGTGAACTGTTCTGTGGTCAGTCAAACCTAAAAGGTTAAAGGCTAGTTAAAGGTTATTCTGCAGGTGGATTATAACTAAAATTGGAAATTAAAGCAGAACATAAATCAATCTAAAATCCCATTCTCTGTTCTCCTAATGGTAGTTTAAGTTTTAATAAATTTTAGTTCACATCCACAAGGCTTTCAGTTTGGGCTTAATTCACATTCCCCATAAACCTTATGAAGCAAAATGAAAACTGTTTGCATAACCCTGAGGAAAATTGTCATTCACACTTTAGCAACCACCGCCCAGCCCTTTGGGTAGCTTGCACCTACAGGTTTTAACAACATTAATTTATGCATGCACCCAGATGATGATGATGACGTCTGTTACATGACATCCCTTGCTTATTCAGGCTTGACTTTGCCAAGCTGAATTTTCATGACATGAAGGAATCATGTTACTGAAATGCTCTGTCTGAGGCACCAACCTGTCAGCCCCCCGGCCCAAAAAATTATATTTCACCCATTTGAAAATGAGAAAAAACAACAAACACACGAATTTGGCCAATAAGTGCAAAGAAATTATAACGATGACTTTTCACTTCCTGTTAAAAAAATTGGATATGGGATGCCACACTTACAACTGTATTGAAACATGTTTGTTGGCATTAAATAAAAACAGGAGGAAGAAAAACAAGAAGGCAAAAGCACCAAAACACTGAAAAGAGGTTCGACCAATCACAAATAAGCTCTTACATCTGTTCAGAAATGCCTCAATGTTCTTGTTCTTTCGCAGGATAGGGTAATTTAGATCATGAGCCAATGCATTCATGGAATCCTGAAAGACAAAATAAATAACATTTTTTATTTCTTAAAAAAGGAGAAGTAAGACAGAAAACAGAAATGCTAAAATTAATCTAATCTTTTAGGTGTAGGGCTCCTAATACAATCAAAGTTCTAATTCAGAAATGGCATGATCTTACAATTTCTGATATTAATTTATATTATATATTATATTATATTCTGATATTACAGATGTGTATTCATTTATAACATACATGTTAACAGAATAAATAGTCTTGAGCATATCAAGACTTGCATAAAATAGACCAAGGAACCAGGGTTAAGACAGTCATTATCAATTGGAGAGAATATGGCGCAACCGCAGCATTAATGAAATAATTAGAAGACAACTGGTCAGGGTGGCTGCCAAGAGGCCTACGGTAACACTGAAGGAGCTGTAGGAAGTTCTGACTTTATAATATGTCTGGGCTTTGGGGTCAGGTGGCAAGATAAAAGCCTTTTCTGATTGAAAGCACATTTGAAGTCGCTCAAAACCATGTAGGAAAACATGTTATGTTCTGAAGTTCAACTTTTTAGCTTTAATTCCAAATAGTAAGTTTTACACAGAAACCACACTCCACATCACCAAATGTTTTATTAGTTAATGTTATTTGAGTACCTCTTCCCCTACATGTGCTAATACAATAAAAGCTGTATAGTGTTTTGTGGATTTTATTGTGCTAAATAAACAAAACTAAACTAAACTTTGTCTTAAATCTATGTTTTTTTTTTATTATTCTACCTAAAATAAAATTGCTCCAGTTGGGTAACACTGACCTTCATTTGCCTGATGGACAAAGCAGTAAAACCCAGAAAAAACTGCTTTTTAACCAATTTTAACCAATTTCCCCAAAGTGCAATATAAATAGGAGAGAAAACTAAAGAAAATAAATATGGCAGTATAAGGTATTCTGAATCCACAGACAAAAACACCTAACAAGTCATGTCAAAACTAAAACTAATCACATGAAGTTCAGGCCAAGGCTAACACACAGACCATTTCTATGTCTCAACACAGGGAGTTAGTGGGAGCATCTGACTAACAGCCGAGGTCTCTGTGATGTCATCAGAGCTTAAATTAGGGGTTTCAGGTTGCATGTAAATCCAAACTGTCTCTGTGATCCAAAACCTAAGGGGCCGGCAGGGCAGGTGGGCAGGTGGGTGAGGGAGGGAGGAATGCAGAGTGACCCTCTGTTCCTCCAACCAGGGGTCAAGTTGAGTCATCCAACATGCATGTGTGTGTCTAGGGAAGTTGAGCCATCGGTCTTTTTGTTCGGGGATTTGTGGATGGGATCGGGGGCGGGGAGATGGGGTGATCAGGGACATGTGGAACAATTCTTCACCTTTAAATAGCACCAGTGAGGGGAGATCTCCCCCATAGATGGATGAAAATAGACCTGAAGGCTCAGAAGCTATAGTGGGACAAGCAGCTGAGAGGTTTGGATTCAGCTTAAATGATCTAGGATCTGTGATCATCTTCCACAGTGGGTATATGTTCAGATTTTTATGACTGTGGCATTTTGCTGCAGGGGAGAGTGAGGTCTGCTTAAAAGATGTAATGACATGTTCAACAGAACCAGAAAAAGCATAGCGTCGACTGTGTGTGGTTATGATTGACAAAACCTTTAAACTGCAGTAATCTTCTTCTTTATTAACTACGCACAGATAACATTTAAAACTGTTATAAATGATTTTCATGCTTCATCTTGTCAAAAGCGCATGCTTTGATTGCAAACCCTGAGCTCAGACTTTCATTAAACATTGTTAAAGTCTAGCATAACAACTCATTACTTACTCAACTTATTAATGGTTTCCCCCCCAAAAAATTTATAATTTCTCCGTTTCAACATGAATAAATATAATTCGATCTGAACTGTTTCCATGTTCCCTGTAGCCCAAGGCATTGAAATGACCTCTCAACTTTCCAGATTCCAATCTGATGGAACATTTACAGAAAGAGTCCTTCCCAGGAAAGGATCCATCCAACAAAAAGCTGTAAGCAAATAGTGCAAAACGACCATGCCCTGATTGGATTCGACAATATCAGGCAGATAGTTCTTTAGTTTTGCTTGCCTTACAGAGAGAGTTAGTTAATCTAATCATACTTTTTGTTAAAGCCATCAAATGTCTCATAAGTGTTTATTAAAGTGAAACTTAAACAACACTTTTGCACCTAGATACGGGAATGTTCAAGCAATTTCACAAGAGGAGGGGGGAGAATATCTAATTTACAGAACTAAAAGGAACCAGGAAGAAGCTCGTTAGCTAAACTGTAACCAGCTAAATCATCTCATGATTCCCAGCTTGGAGAATTTGTTTCCATCAAGAAGTTAGAAAATAATAAAATTATTCAGACCAAACTCAAAAGAATTTTTTGATATAAGAAATTAAAAAAAATGTAACAGATAAAATGTGAAACAATATAGTTGTTAATCATGTCCACAATAGCTTGATTTTTAGGATAACCCTTTAGAAGACAATGTAATTGTTTTAAATATAACCTAATGCAAAAACATGAAGAGGAAAGATAATTATTTTACAATGTGATGCCAATGTCCAACACATGCTTTGGGTTTTATAAAGAAAAAGTCTGAAGACTGAGATGGTGACAGAAGATGGTTAATTTTGTGACTGGTGAGACATTTCTGTTTTGATTTGTTCATACGTTTTGGATCATCACCCTCATCCAATGTAAACCCCTTTTCCAACTTTTTGCCACAGGCCATCAGATTTTAAAGATCTCATAATGTCATGCTCTTTAAACAAAGGTCCCACTGCCTTTTAAAGAGAAACACGCCCACAGTATCACAGATCCTCCACTGTGCTTAAAACTCCCCACAAGGTGCTTTTCCATTCAATTCTTCTTTGTTTTACATCAGTACTACTGGGAATGTTTGCTGTGAAAAAGCTCAGTCTTGTCTGACCTGACCTAATTACATGGTTCCCATGAAACCCAAGCAACATTAAACAAACTTCACACATTTCCGTCTTTGGCAATAAGACAGAATAGGCTTTTTCCTGGCATACGTCTGGCAAACTTGCATGGCATGTCCTCTTGTCCTTCCCATTTTGAAGAGAAAAGGGTGTGACGCATCATATTTATAACCAAGGGAACTAGATACTCTGATCAACTTTTGAAAAGTAATGTACACATTAAAAATATATAATTTTATGGGAATATTTATTTGGGTGGGAGGGCTCTACTTGTCCACTTCACCATCCCACATTGATAACTGAAAAACTTCAGATAAATATTTTCTTTTTTATCCAATTGTAAAATTTGTCACCAAGAGTAAATAAAAGTCTCACAACTATGAGACAGTGACAACGAAGCAACCCCACTGCAATAAAAAGCTCACGCAACAAGGATTTTCAAAAAATGCACCACATTTGGCAGCTTTGAAAGTACCTGTCACATAACATGGTCCACAACAGATTTTTAGATGTCAAAAACATATCTGCAGTGTAGTCCTTGAATCATTGAGACACTGATCTTTGCTAGTAAAAGAGAAATTAAAAGTCCTGTTCAAGCTAGAGGTATGAATGAACTTACTCCTACAGTAGTACATTGTTTCCATCTACCCTGAAACATGTAAACACATGAAGCTTTAAATTCAGGGGATATTAACCCCATTATTTGCATTTGTGCCGTTATCATCAACGCACGTTAAACATTTTCTTTCGCCATTGAAGAGTTTTTATCAATCACAAGAAAGAAATTATAAAAACATTTAAAGTAGGGTGCAGTACATTAACTGTGCAATCATCCTCATAAGGAAGGAAAAATGTTTCTGCATCCAAGTAATTTTTAAAAGGTGTAAGATTTAAACGTCTTCCAATTAAGAACTGCAAACACATAGAACAAACTTGTTTAGTTTTCAGGTATTTGGACAAATCTGAACATGATCCAGCCGATACGGACTGCGAGTCATAATCTAGGTAATCTAGGGAAACTATTCCTGTGCTGTGATATAAGGCACTGCAAAGTGATACCATCAGCGATTTATTTGATAAGAAAGCCTTGATTATAAAGATCAGTTCAAAAAACGGCAATCTTCTACTTTCAACAACTATTCAGTTCATTCTAAAGGATTTGAGGTGGACAGCAATTCCTTTTTCTGGCCACAGTTTTCAGAACACCATGAATATTGCTGAAAACAAAGAAAGCCTCTGCTATCTTTTAATTATCAACATGCACACTTAACCAATGAGTACTCAGAAATATGGCTTACAGGAAGAAATTAAATGGCACTAGCAATGTATTTATCATGACTTATCTTGAGTAAAGACATAGACATGCTTACTCAAAAGTAAGAACCTCACCTGATAATATTACCACTTCATGACCCATTCTTTTTAAGTATACAGTGTAAAGGCTAAATATAATCATAGCATGAAGCTTACTTCATCAGACCTGCACGTTTATAATTTTTAGTTTTTGTACCAATGAAAATTAAACTGGTTTTTATCTTTTCATTCATTTTCCAAGGCTTCCTTGCATAAAAATATACAATAGTCCATCCTTGCACCAGTTCACATTATACATCCTTATTACCCCTTATCTACACAATCATCCATTTTAATCCTGAGGTTTAGCAGTTAAACAACATTTAGTTAAACCCTTTAATTCTGAATCTGGCGCAAGTATTCTGAAAACTACCAATAAACAAGAGAACCAAACATGTTACACATCTAGCAAAAATACACTTCCCCAAAATAAACCTCAGCTCTATGAAGGGAAAATAATATTACCACAATTAAGCATATAATATAAAAAAATACCAGAAATAAACAAAAAGAAAAACAACTGAGTACGTATACAGAAGTGTCAGGGTTTCATCATAAATCTAGCTGTTGGTTTCCGTTTAGCTTCAAAGGTCTCCATCTTAAGTTATACTCTTGCTGTTATTTTTTCCATAATCTAGAGCTTTTTAATTCTATCTCTCCATTGCATGATACTTGTAAAAATGTGGTCTCAACCTTGCAGATAATACATTTCTTCTCAATCAGTAGTACAACTCCCAATAAATATCTTTGTCTTTGTCCACCATATCCCTGGGAACTATTTCCAAAAAATACATGGATGGGTCCAAGTACACATCAATCCCTAGAATACTCTTTATATCTATTTGTACATATTTCCAAAAATCACTCCAGGGCAATCATAAAATATATGAGTAAAGTCGTCCACCTCTCCATAATTCCTCCAACAAACCTGAGATGTCTTACGAAATTTTAAAGTGATGAATGGCGTGTTGAAAAATCGCATCTTCACTTTCCAATCAAAGTCCCTCCATGTCGGGCTATTCGTTTATTTATGCCCTGATCTAAATGTTTCTTCCCAATCATCTCTTTTTATTTTAACATTTGCCTCTAGTTCCCTTTTCTCCTTAACATCCCTGTTATTGATATTGGATTCATATTGTAGAGTTCCATACAGTTTTTGAAATCAGGCTTGTTTTTTTAATTTACCCTTTGATAATAAAAGCTGTTCAATCTTCGCCATATGCTTCGACATTTTCCTCCATTAACTATGACTCTGAAGGTAATGCCTGAGTTGCAGATACCTATAAAAATCAGTTTTCGGTAAATTGAATTCCCGTTGGATTTGTTCAAATGATTTCTTTATTGGCCCTTTCAAAAGTAGTGCTATAAATACTAACCCCAAAGTAGTTAATCTGTCAAACCCTGCATCCAAACTAGCTGGAATGAAATCTGGGTTCTTAGCCATTTTTGCAACTTTAGATACAGAGTCCAGCAAATTGAATTTCCTTTTTATTTTCAACCATATATTAATAGTTTCCTTAATCCAGCAATTTTCAATCTAGAGATTTTTTTGAGCAGTCTTTATTGTAAAAGGTAATGTAACTAGGGAGATGTTAGGGCAAGCCTTTTGCCCCATTTCTACCCATATTGTATCTTTATTTTTAGTAATCCATAGGGCTAGGGCTCTAAGTTGAGCAGAACAAAAATAGTTATTTAAATCAAGTAAGCCCCCCACTGTTCTTTGGAGATTTTAGTGTTTTGAGTTTAATTAAAAAATTAACCCTTTGAAAAAACCAAAACAGAGATCCTCATGTCTTCTAAAAAATTATTTAAAATCTTCTTTACATATGCTTTATACTGCCAAAACAAAAACAAATTCCAGGCGCACAGAAAACGGTAAGGTGAGATCAGGACTAATTATCTCCGACTCAATTCCAGGAAATGACTCCAGCTTCCTGTTTGGTATTTCCCAGCATCAGGAAGCACGATGGCCATTGTTACGTCGACTCGCAGAACCACCTACAAAAGAAGGGCCAGTGCTGGCTGGAGTTATTAAGAAAGGCAACATTTTAAAAGGATGAGCAGCACAGATGTTGACGTATTTAAACATAATTTAAGTCATCTGTTTACGCAGCAACATGAGACCAGCTGGAGTTGTCAGCTATCAGCAGTGGCTTCCACAGGACTTTACTTGTGAGTCATCAACCCCCGAGAATAGACACAATTCTGTCATTTAACAAGCAGAGTGGTTACATATTCTCCTTAAACTCCCATATTTACCAGTCATGTTTTCCTACTGATAACTATCTAGGTTTAACTTTTCCCCAAATACAGACCCTTGAAAAAGTATTCATAGCCTTTTGTCATGCTCAACTACAAACCTAAATGTATTTTTATAAAAGAGTATGTGACAGACCAGCACAAATTAAAACATGATTGCAAGGTGGAAGGAAAAGTTTCCTGCATATGCTTTTCATTGTACCTATATTTGTTTTCACCCAGTTGACTGAGCAATTCCAGCACATGAACAGTCTTGGATCTAAACTACTGCATATAGCTCTGGCTGTATGTTGAAAGTTGTTGTCCTGGTGTCCAGCATGATACTCACACCTCTATGCCTATCCGTCAGGACAGGATGCTCTGGGTTAAGTGTGGAGTTAGTTTTCCAACACACATAGCGTTTTGCACATAGGTCAAAACGTTCTACTTTGGTCCCATTTGAGCAACATACCTTCTTCTATGTGTTTGCTGCTGTTTGTTCACTAATGTTCCCTAACACACCTCTTTGTGCTTCACAGAACAATCTTTATACTGAGAACAAATCATGCGCAAATAGTTTTTATTAACAAATTGGGTGACTTCTGAAGGCATATGGCTGCACTACTTTTTATTGAGGAGCATCAAAGTAAAGGCGGGGGCTAAATACAAAAGTCAACCCCACATTTTAGGTTTTTACTGGCAAAACAATAAAAAAAACATATTTTACTTCCACTTCATAGGCTACTTTGTACTAAATAACATCCTAATAAAATACATTGAACGTTAGAAAAAGCTCTTGAATATTAAAACACGCTAACAGGCAACCCCTTATGTTGAAAACTTCAGGATTCATCAACCATCAACAGAATAATCAAAATAACGTGTTTTACACTTTTATTTCTTTGGTAAAGGTGTGGTTCCAGATAGATTGAAATGCATGAATAAGACATGTTGATCCAGACTCATAGTGCTGCAAGGTAAGAAACAGAGTTTCAGGCTTTGGTCTGGAATGAAAAACCTGTTAAGGCAGAAGCCAGTTAAAACAGCTAGTTTGTCTAATTGCATGCTCCGTGTAGGGTTATTACGTAGAAAATATAACAAACAGACTGAGCTGCTGCCAGCCGCCTGGTTTTTAGAGGATTGGTTTACTTGAATGACTTTCAGTTTCAGTTAGTTGATTGCCCCCCGTTGAAATGAATCACATTTAATCCTCCTTCCACTCAAATAATTCTGCTGTAGCGTGTAAACAGGGAGTATTGCATTCCACGCAGGAAAACATTGAGTCTAGGTGGGGCTCCGTCTGCTTCTTTCTTCACCTCAGCTTGATGATAATAAGGCTCACTTAACGTGCTAAACTGTATATTAGAACAATCAGATGTTGTTATTATTATTCCAAGGCTGTACTTTTCCGCATGTGTTTTTATCAGCTGTGTATATGCGGGTGATCTGTCTTTTACGGGAGGATAATTGTTCAGAAATATGTTCCCTGCTCGCTCAGTCTCACACCCGTACCTGCGTGGGACCCCCAGGGAATGTTGCTCACTCACCAGTAGAGTTGATAAATTAAGCGCCGACTGTGGATTCCTGACCATGGACTCCAGCTTCTTCAGCCGGCTTTCCACTCTGCTTTCCGCTCCGAGCATGCTTACTGTGGAGTTTGGCCAACTCAAATGTCACAAAATTATTAAAGACAAACTAAAACAAAACACCTGCAGGTCTGTTTTTTAAAATTTTCTCCGGCCGTGGTGGAGGCGCACTCCTCTCGTTGGCTCAGCTCCTCATATCATTGCTTCTCCTTACACAAGGGCTTGAGTTGTCAGGTTAATTATTCATCTGCTGAAAAATAAAAACCTCCCGACTTCCTTTTCCTCATTAATAAATCACAAAAAATGGAAAACCGATGTCTGGAAGTTAAGAGACGGACACTTTTGTGCCACATGCGCCTCGTCAGCGTTAGACCAGGTAGTTGCACCAAAATCACAAGGCACCACAGGGGGGGTCCAACCTGTATGGCACTGTGGTTAATGGTGAAAACACAGCCATACAACTTCCGGTAAAGATTGTTTTACCAAAGTAAAAGTCAGAAAGAAAGAAAGAAAGAAAGAAAGAAAGAAAGAAAAGAAAGAAAGAAACTCTATATTACTAATTAGTATATTTAAATTTCACAGTTGCAATATTGAAAGGCTGAGTCAGTTTCTTGGACATAAAAGTGCAATTTAAATTAAAATAACCCGGAAAACATAAAACTGTTTCTATTAATTTAATTCTAAAACGAATTTATACCAAAGTCAAATTTTAATGTGAAATATTATTTTACATTATTTTGATGAATAATATGCATATAAATTAACTATCTACCCATCTATTTTCTATACCTGCTTCTTCCGTACAGGGTTGCAGGGGAGCTGGTGCCTATCTCCAGCGGTCTACAGGAGGGATGCGGGGTACACCCTGGACAGGTCGCCAGTCCTTCCAGTACTACAGCTTCTTCCCACAGTCCGAAAACAAGAATGTTAAGTTATTTGATTACTCTAAATTGCCTCCAGGTATGGCTATCTACGTGCATGGTTGTGTGTCTGTGTTGCCTTGTGATGGAATGCCGACCTGTCCAGGGTGTGTCCTGCCTCTCGCCCAATGATCCCCACCCCATCCCCGACCCTGCAAGGACAAGCGGGTGTAGACAATGGATTGATAAATTAAATTTTTATATAACCAAATGCTTTTATTTTGAAAACAAAATACTTTACATCCGGGTTCCCTGTGGAAGAGGTTTGTGACTTGATGCAAACAAATCTTCACAAGTCCCGACTTCCTTTCGCAAATTCCGTTTTTTACTTTTTAACTTTTCAACGCATGAGGTAAAACAGACCGATCTATGACTTTCTTCTCCGTGATAATAATAATAATAATAATGATGAAAAGTCTTCTCTTCGACAGAAATTACCCGGAATTCCTGCTGTCTTATCTCATCCGCTGATTTTACGGTCACAGCACATAGGCTGGAGCAACTTTCAGTATTTTAGGAATGTTGACTCGCTGCCTTTCAGACATGCTGGCACTAAGAATAGGTATTTACAGCGTCCACGGTGCGTCAGTTTCACAATCTAGTTTGGCGTTGTATGTGCGTGTTCAATGATTTTATAATGCAAGTCAAAGAGGGCTTTGCACTAAGACGTAAAAGCACCAGAATGAAACAAAGAAAACAAAATAAAAATAATAAAGAAAAACAACGCGAGAAACATCTCCTTGCTCATAGAATAACTTTTATTTATTGTACTTTACAAAGAGATCTCAATCAAAGATCTTGGATACATAATATATATTCAAATACAAACAATCTGACAGATTTATTCCAGACTGAAGTCTAAATGTGTGACAAGTGGAGATCAGACAGTACCTATAGACCAGGCAACAAAGCAAAAAACTTTTTTTTTTCTTTTTTGCCAAATATAAATAAAAAAAATAGCACTTCAGTAGAATAATTTCAGTTGCGACAGTAAATGTTTTGGCTTGTGCCATCATATTGGGGAAGCAGTTGTCAGAAATGATGTCACCACTGACTCGCAAAGGGTGTTGACAGAGTTTCCTTACCGGCTGCCCAGCTGGCATCCGACTGACATTAAACGTTTAAATGTTGTTGAAATAATGTCAGTTTAAGAAAAAAACATTAATTCAACCACAAAACAATGTTGAACACCAAACAGTTGAATTGGTGTTGTTAACTCACCATGGATTCAGCATTGAAATATCAACAGTTTTTGAGCTGTATGTCTAATCAACATTACTTTTACCAACATGACTTTTAAAAATCAGTTGAAATATAACATTGTTCCAACATTCAGACATGAAGAAACATGATGTAGAAATGACGTTGCTATTTCAACATTGATTAGATTTGCATCCAACTCAACTACCTGATGTTGATTCCAACAGTGACTCAATGTTAAAATGCCAGCTGGGTGAGGATGACTCTGTCATTACGGCATGACCTGCGGGGTGGAAGTGGCATTGGATGAATGGAAAAACAAATAAAAGTGTTGCAGCTGTTGGCACGCATGTAGAAGCACACACTGTATTTTTGCATTGATAGCCACAAAATCTTTAAGGCGCACCTTCACCCCAGTCTTCAGTTTTTTTTTTGTGTTTTGTTTGCAGCTTCTAAGTGGTTTTCTTCTAATATTTACCTGTATTTAGCTACATCTATCTTCCCATCATTTCCAACCAACTTCCCTTTCTCTGCTTAAGAAAGGAATCCCCACAGCATGACCCTGCCATCGCCATGCTTCACTGCGTGAATGGTGAGTTTGAGGTGATGAGTAGTGCACATTTTCTACCACATTTGTACTTGAAAAAGATTTTGAAAACCATGTAATCTTTTCCTTTCACTTTTTGCAAAGAAGAATTGGTAAAAATGTCAATGTCTACGTATACAAAGCTGACAGCAACATACTCCAAAAGACTTACAGCAGCCATTACAGCAAAAGGTGGTTATTTTTCTTCCAATCACATACAAGTCTAACTAACTATACTATGGTTTGTGTATGTACCATGACAAAATGTGGAGAAGTTCAAAGGGGGTGACTTGTCCAATGTTCCATATAAGAAAGAATAGAAAGGATGCTGATGGCAGTATTTGGTATCAAAAAGAAAATAATGGCAAACTGTACGTATTTAGCATTGGATATCAGTAAAGCAATGAGTGTATTTTTGTAACTATTGGAAACTACTGTAACTCTCCAGACTGCATGAGAAACTATCGGTACGCAGGTGCAAAGATAAAATGGTAAACACTGCCCTCTAGCGGGGATTTATAATCATAATAACATTAAAGGGCACAAAAGGGTTTCAGCACTCACAAAATATATTCAAATAAAAATACAAATACAGAAAAAATGCATTGAATGAAAATTTACTTATGCATCTTCCATAACTTATTATAACATCAAATTGTACCTGTGCAGAGTTTACCAAAATGGAGTGTTGACAAGCCCCAAAGCGATCTGTCAGAATCAATGTGTCCCCAAATGTGGCAATTGTAATACTGTTCACTGTTTTGCTGCAGCATTTGATGCTTTTGAGTGTAATACCTCATCTGGTAATATTACAAGGCTGATCCTTCTTTACAGAATTGTCAGATAAGAGCAAGAAAACTGGAATCAGTTACCCTGTCAAGAGATAGCAAGGATGCATGGCACTCAGTGCTACAAGTTGTTCTGATTTTGTAGATCAGGGAAATAGTACCAGCGTCATCATCACGAATCTCATATTATCAAAGCTACTGTGCACTGGTAAGTGCATCCTCATACTTTAACTTTCCTCAGTAATTCTACAGCCCGAATCTCTGAACACTTCGATAAACTTACCCGAGGATAAAGTTTTCATCTCTGCAGATTTCTCTCTCAAAATAGTGACAGGCTGGCAAATTTCAGGCAACCACTTGTAAGGAGATAAAATCTCAGAAATGAGTGAGTGTAGCACGTCCTGTATTTATGTTGGGCGGATAGGCAGAATAGAAAATGCTATACTAAATTTATGGCTTTTGCTGAAAAAAATAGAAAGGAAAAAAAAAAGCCCACTCCTGAAGTTTGAGCCCTGATCGGCCAGGTAACTCAAAACCTGGAGTGGGGAGTCAGCGTGGGATATGAGGAGAGAAACAATGTGGCTCTTTGTGCAAGCTAGGCAGAGAAAACAAACCGTTTCCCCTGGAAAGAGATCATGTTCAGGCTCCATCTGAGAAGACCACACAAGGCTGATCAGAGCGCTGTCTGCTGAGTGGAGTAAGGAGAGGAGGAGGAGGAGCGCATCTGGGCAGCCACACTAACTTGTGCCCACATAAACGCTTGAGGGCAATGTCAGACAGGATGAGGATCTGAGGACCTCCCTTTCAAATCCTCAGTCAGCTCATGCAACACACAAGCCAGTGATACTTTTTGGTCCAAAAAAAAATATGTGTGACTGAGTTGTGTGTTGTTCCACGTTGTTGACTTGTGATGACTCGGCCATCTGGACTGCTTCCTGGGCTGGCAGCCTGCTGGTCTGACGGGCCGAGCGACATGCAGGCAGACAGGCAGGCAGGAAAGTGTTCGCTCTGGTGTTGTCCACACAATGGCGTGGCGCTGAATCTGGCACTGAAGGACAACATCACACAGGGAGTCTGTTCATTTAGTCGAGAGGATGGAGGTTAAAGAAAAAGGAGAAAGAGAAAAACACCAGAGCGATGTTAAATTTAATTTCTACCATATCTTACAACAAAGTCTACTGCTCTGGACACTCATTCCCTAATCCACCCATTCCACATAAACACTTAAAATGAGGCTTTTAGTCATGTCAACACAGTTGCAAAGAGTACAATAAAACCAAAAACATCTGGCCTCTTTTTTTCTTTTGGACACTTTAATTCAAACACACATATCAAAGTCAAACACACACATACATGTAAGGACCAAACCAAGGCTCCGTACTCCCTCTGTCGCTTTGCGTTTAGTTTCAAATGCTCAGTGAATACCCATGTGGTGGGATCAGGTTACACGGCGCTATAAAATATCCCAAATAAAGGCAAGGAAAAATGAGACGAAAAAAAAAAGAAAAAAGGCTTTCTCCTGAGCCAAAATCCTCCAGTCAGCTGCTGACTTTGTCAGAGTGGGTGTTTGTTTAAAACAACTTTTTACAGTTGGAACAATAGAGCAGGACAGCAATGCTCAGCTCAGAGGACAGAGGTGGCACGCTAAAGTCGTCCACAGACAGCAGCCAGATCCCATTGCAGACAACAAAAGAACATAAATCTGTTTAAACAACATTTGCAGGAAATTGTTATTTCAAAAATATTACTTAGTAAACAATGCCCTGCAAAAGTATGTTTATACCTTGAACCTTTTCACATTATAACTACAAATTTTATGGTGAATTTTATTGCATTTTTATGAGATAGACCAAAACAAAGTACATAACTGTATGGGAGGGAAATAATATATGGTTTAGTTTCTTTTCTTCCAGGATTCCCTTGTATTAATCTCCAACCATCTTTCCATCAATTCTGACCAGATTTTTACTCCCTGTTAAAGGAATGCCTTCACACAGCATGATGCTGCCACCACCATGGTTCATCGTAGAAATGGTGTGTTTAGGGTGATGTGCAGTGTTAGTTTTCATCCCCATATAGCGTTTTGTATGTAGGCCAAAAAGGTTAGCCAGTTTCCATCCCCACAACATGCTGCTCCCACTACCATGTCTGTTGATGGTAATAGTGTTTTTGTGCTGATATCATTGCTAGTTTTCCAGCATAGTTTTATTTGTAAATTTGTAAATGAAAACCACGCATGCTTTCCTTTGATTTCACACTTATATGCTAGTTTGTGTTGATCTACCACATAAAATCCTAATAAAATACAGTGGAGTTTAGAGTTGTAAGGAGTATAAATACCTTTGCAAGGCAGTGCATTAGAAAAGATACAAAAGGAAACTCATTCAGTGAAATAATCCTGTTGCAAAAAGTCATCCAAACATCTGAGATCTAAGATCAGGATTTATGTTTTTCTGTCTCAATTTAGTAGCCGTCACATTTAAACACTATTACTGACTTGACCCCTGGCCTTTGGAAAAGAAAAAGAAGAGAAATCTAAGCCATCTTCAATTTCAATTCAGTTTATTTATATAGCACCAATTCACAACACATGTCGTCTCAAGGCACTTCACAACAGTCAGGTACATTCATTCCAATTAATCCTAACCATTGAACGGTGCAGTCAGAGTTAGTTATTTATTCAAATTGGATAAAAAAGTTTTTCTATCTAAGGAAACCCAACGTTTGCCCCAGTCAGTGACTTGCAGCATTCACCCCTCCCGGATGAGCATGTAGAGACAGGAGACAGTCACTGGCGTTGACTTTGCAGCAATCCCTCATACCGAGCATGCATGTAGCGACAGTGGAGAGGAAAAACTCCCTTTTAACAGGAAGAAACCTCCAGCAGAACCAGGCTCAGTGTGAGCGGCCATCTGCCACGACCGACTGGGGGTGGCAGATGTTTTTTGTAATATCTGTAATATCAGCAGAATAATATCGGCACATACAGTAAACTGGAAACATGATCCCGTTATGGTGAGATACCTGTGGGTGAGGATGTTGGGTAGTGTTACAGCTATTTGGACTACCAGGCGAGTGAAACCAGATGGGCCTTTGATTGGTCCAAAGTGAGAAAACTCCCCTGCTGTATTCTCACAAAACAATGTCTTCTTTGGCAGTGACTAGCAACGGTGAGAGATGATTAGCAAATAGCATCAAAAAGCAAGAGTAAGGAGTAAACTTTTACATGGGGAAATATGAACCATGGCCAGACGGTTATGAAATGTGTAATTGGAGCGCTATTATTCGGCCCGTGTTTCCTAATGAAGCCTTTGAGCTCTACCACAACTTAAGGTTGAATCTCATATTCAGAGCACTTTGCAGTCTGCCTAACAATCCTCTCAGTCTGTAGAGCGACCTCAGAAAGATCTCTGTATCGCCATGTAGGTCACACTTAAAGTTATAGTTCAGGACTATTGGAGAGGATTTGTTGAAAGGTTAAAAGTAGCTTCAGTCCAGACGGCTTAAGCTAGCTATCTGAGAAGAGCCAAGATCAAAATGAACCTCAGTCGCCTAAAACAACTCCAATATCAAAAAAGTCACAGTGGTTTTTGCAAATGCTCTTTTATGACCCTTTAAACCATCATGACTTTGCATTGAGCAGTTATTTACACTGAAGTCAGTGATTATTTACATGGAAAATGATCTATCAAAGATCTCCCTGTGAAACGTATTAAGAATGGAACATGTAAAGCATTTTCAAAAAACTGTGTAATAAAAGTATGATATGATATTGCTGTTTAAACAAATGCTAATGCTTTACATTTCTCGTTGGCAGATACAAAGAGAGTTATCTATTACAAATAAGATAGTAACTGCTTATACATTTTAATGTAACCACACCCCAAAAATTCAGAACAAATTTTTGAAACAGTTTTCAAAAACACTTTGGCTAAGCAGTTGCAATGAACTCAAACCCGTTTGATATGTTGTAAACTGCTCCGGATGAGGACATGGCATTTTTTGATTAAAGCCAGAATACTTTCTGTCTATCTTCAACAGACTCATATTCACCAGCAAATCCAAGACTATAATGCAGGCAACCATGCAAACAAAGCATTGTGACTGTCAGGTTGTGGTGAAGTGATCACCTTTCAAAGTCACTCTCACTGCTTGTGCCCTCCACCTCCTCTCCCTGCTGTAACCTTAGCCCACAGAAACGTACCAGGTTACCGGGATTCTCTCTGAATGGCGCCATACTGTTTAGTAACCATGTGCACACTGTGAGAGCAGTCATTAATCTTTTCCCATGTATGTGTAAATCTCCATACAAATAAATTTTTGTAGAACCTGGTAATATGAATTTGAAAATAACTTTTTAAAACCATATCTAAGAATTAAAACATCAGTTGCAGTTAATAAGGGATGTACCAATCATTTGAATCACAATCAACCATTTTTACTTGACTGGCTCTGATCTGAATCAATGTTTCTTCTCTATTCTATAAATGGACCTAAACTAAGAACTCCTGACATCTTCAGTTTGTGAATACATCAACTAATAGCATGTACCTTGAGTTTGTTAAAAAACAGATAAAGGTTGGTAATATATGCATTGATGCACAAATAGGTACAATAACTCATTCTTTTTCCATTGGATCCAAAACTACTACCTCTATTAAAAACCATGTAGAGCAGTTTATCTTATCCTTACAACTAAATCAGAAAATGTCATAATGAGAAATGGCTGGTGAGATATAAAAAAATTGGAAATCAGTAAATGCCAAGCAATGAATGATCCAATCCAATGGTCTAAGTCATCATACCACAATGATATGAAGACATTGGTAAGGTAATGCTTTTAATACCTTCTGTAATATTCTAGAAAAATTACTCACCTCCATGTCTATTTATTCTGATCTCGGATCCTTAGGCATCGCCTCTTCAGGGCTGGCTCCATCTCCACTGCGCTGGGCATATTGGCAGGACTACGTAAGCTACCCTTGTCCCTGAGTTTGGGTAGGAGTAACGGGGATGTGGTCCCACCTGTCTTAGGTGCTGTGGGCAGAGCATAAGCGTGGTCCTCATCTGGAACGTGGGAATCGTCCCCTACACCCCCACTGACTGCTAAGGGCCCTTGTAACTGACTGACTGGACCTTCAACCAGCACCGCGCTAACAACAGAACATTTGTTTTCTTTGATAGCTTCAAGTTCACTGAGTGCAGGGTCCTGGGGAGGTGCTTGTAATCTCTGGGGTAAGGAAGAGTCCATACTAGACGGTGCGGATAAAGACGACGTACCATTTTGAGGATGGTCCTGGGTAGATAACTTGGTATTATGTGAATGGCTGCTGTCCGTGGGGCTAGATGGGCTGTTAGAAGATGAAGTGAGGGAATCAGATTGCTGGAAGTCATTTGAAGGTGGCTGTAGCAGAGTAAGGTTCGGTCTGATCATATTATGAAACCCTGATCTGTTAAATTGACCGGGTCCTGACTCTACCAGTGCTGCTGGATCCACCATTCCATTGGCAGTGGGCTCTAACTTCACCTGAGTCCTCTGGAGAACCCTTTGGATGACTTGGCGCTCTGTCTGCTGATGTATGGTTTGATAGTCTGTCAGTACCTCAGAGGTTTTGGTTGGGAAGGACAATTCATTACATTGTGCTCTGGGGGAGAGTGCTTTACTTTGAGGTGTGGATAACGGGGACAAAAACTGTCTTTCTGATTTAACCCAATCTATATCCTTTGGGTCTGGTTCATTTGTTAAAGTCAGGCTTTGAGAAAAGTTTCCCCCCTGTTTGTTGACCTCCACTCTGCTTGCTTCTTCAGAGATATCTGGAGATGCTGACCTAGTAGTCCTGGATCTACCTCTTTCTACCCCTTCTGGTACTGGCTGAATTACTCCACCATGAAATGGCGTTTCAAGGTCTGCTTTAGGGGGGACTAGAATGGGAATTGGAATTGGTATGGGGACAGGTAAGGGAACAATAATAGGATAGGGGACCAGGACAGTGGGTTGGGGTAAAAGGGGACTAAAAGAGGGGATACCATAGTTCATTATTGGAGGCACTGGGACAGGTCCTCTTGGCATTAAGTTTAGTGGAGGTGAATGTAAGCCAGGGAAATAGGCACCAGGGAAAGGATGCACAAGTCCTGGGGGATTCATCGAAGAAGAGGTGGGAGGCTGCAGGAGAGGAGAGTGTGACGGTCTGTGGATAGGGCTGGAAGCAGGGCCTGTGTGTCTAGGAGGATTGGCAAGGGGACTTTTTAGACCCTGAGCATGAAGCGGGGGCCTGATGAAGGGTATAGGGATTTGAGGTAATGGCTTTTGATCCAGAGGAGGGCGAGGAGGAGGTGGAGGAAGAGGGGGAGCTGAATGAGGTGGCACATCCATAGTAGGTAAGGATGGCTGAATGGATCTCTCCAGATTCTTAAGCCCGGAAACTGAGACATTTGAAGAGGAAGAAGAAGAAGATGCTTCTGAAGATGGCACAGACATTAATTCCACAGGTCCGTGAATTAGCGCCGACCCTTTGGGGGAGAGGTTTCGATTGCGTGCATCCCCTGTACTGCTCATGCTGCTGTTCCAAGACTCGGGAGTAAATAGCTTTTGCCCTGGTGCGCTGCTGTCCACTCTCCCATCCTGGCTGGTTCTGTTTGGACTAGAACTGGTGCTGGTGAGAGCAGCACGGGCTTCTCGGTAGAACACATCCATCTTATACTGGTTGAGACATTTAATGCTGCAGAACTGAAGGCGCTCCTCACCAGATCCAAAGTCCAGGTACTCTTTTGTATGGCGAACATGCTTGCACCAGTCACAGACCTGTGGTACAGGAGAGAGAGACTGCTGGGGGTCAATGAAGTATTACATTCTTTCTTAAAACTACAACCATACAGAAACAGGGGACATATTTGCATTTCATTTGTTTCTGTGTGATACATAGTATGCCTATCAATACTTTCCAATGAATAATAAAGAAAACACTGATAATTTTCCCTTACTCTGACATTAGTGTTTATCTTTAACACTAATCTGGGTGAGTCCTCTGGATGAGGGTGCTGAGGTGATGTCTCAACATGGAGGTCTTCGTCTCTGGCCTGACAAGGAGAAACCACAATGTGACAAACATGACGCACCTCTGGAAGGAACTCTTATGTGTTGCTTATCTCCAAAAGCAACACTGTAATCATTGTAGGGTCATAAAACCAAATTTAAGCGTCGTGTTTTGCCTCTTTAGGAAACAGCTAGAGGTTTGTGCACGGGACCAAAATACAAAGGTCAATGAAAAAAAGTAAAAGTTTCATACTACTTATTATGTTGGTACATATTGCATCTGATGTATTGTTTTTCATTATTAGTAGTAGTATTAATATAATGAAATTCCTCCTGATTCATGTAAGGTGACCTGCTGAGGATCTGAGTGCTCCCCCATCTCTGAGACCCAACGAGTCGTATTAAGTTACGAAACATGAGGCAGCTGAAGGTAAGGTATGCACTGAAAATGGACACCTCGCCCCAGGCCTTCTGGCCTTCCTCTCAGACAAGCAGATACAAGCCAACAGTAATGCTTTCCTCCCTTGCCTCAAAAAAAAAAACTAGACAGCTTGTTGTGCACAGTCTGCTCGGCTTTACTTTGTGTCTGTTGTTTTTCTCAAAAAACACAGAAGATGAAGCACTTTACAATGATATGTCATCCTACATATTTAAATATCAGGTGATGTTATTGCAGTTTAAGGTAAAAATCATGGCGATATGCACCAGAGTCTTTCTCTAAAGTTGCAGCTTTCCTGTCCTCTAGACCAAAGCCACTTAACAGCCGGCCCCTTCTGCATTAACTTGAAACTGATACTAAGTGTCCTGTACAAAGTTCACCCTCCCTCTCACCTCTCCTAAAATTGATCCTTTAAATGAACTAATCACTTTGACTTCTAAAGATCAAAAGAACTTGTTGCTGAAAGAACAAGTAGTTAACTGATGCTTAATTGCTCAGTTTATTTATGTCTTTGTACAAGGCTGTCTGTGGCTATGCTATAAATGTGTTCAATTCATTCATCATCATGTAGATCTAAAAGTTAATTATCGTACCCCTTACCCATCACTAACCTTGTTGCGCTTGAAGTAGGCCCGTCTGCAGGCAGCAAAACACTTCTCACTGCAGAAGCTCTTGAGCTCCGAGCCCATACACAGTGAGTAGCGCTTTACACCCTCCTTCTGGCACCAAACACATACTATTTGCACGTTCTGTACATCCTCCACTGCAGAGGGGGAAAAGCAAAGAAACCAGGGCAATCACTGCATGAAATTTGCAGATATTCGTGCACAATTGGGAGTTAAAATTGCATGCATCGCTTCAATTTTGCTCAGCTGAAACAATGAAAACAGTTTAATTTCTTCAGACCCTATTGAACAGCAAAATGTTCAACATGGAGAAGAATCACAGATCATTTATTTAGAACTGGATGGGCTCCAAGATTTCCAGGCAATGTATCCTGCAATAAATTAATTGAAGGTGTTTTAGGCTTGTATTTTATCATAGTCCAGAGATCTTGTTACATCTGTGATTCGTCTTATTGTCAGCTGGGATTTATGCAGGTTTGTAGTAGTGAGGACAGTATAATTACGTTTTGACATAATTATCTAGCGATAACTGAGTAATTCTAATCATGTCAGCTTTATCTGATGTAAAGTGAGCACTGAAACTCATATATTTGAAGAATAGGAAAGAGCATGCAGATAACTGAAAGAAATACGTTTCCCTCATAGAACCTTTCAGATTAAAATCAAGTTTTGGCATCACATGATTTTTAAACGGATAAATCAAAATGTAATCATACAACAAATCAAACAATGAATATCGGCTTAGCATTCTCACACTTTAATGTTAGTAATCCACATTTAGAGTGACAAAGTTTATATTGCTTTAACAAATAAACTTACTTTTGATATTCCTAGAGATGCACAGAGATATCGGCTGGTGACTGGAATTGGGATATTTTCAGCCATTGACCTCAGATTGGCCAGTCTGACATTCAAAAACCCAATCTTTTACAGATCAATGAAGGCACCATACCTAAGCTACCAGGTCATACTTACAACAACACCCTTCAGTGTGGAAGTTTCTACTGAAGATAATGAATCAAAGTTAGCTATTTCCAAACTAGTGAGGTCTTTAAAATGAAGTTAGAGGAAGAACAAAGATGTCAAAATCTATTTAGATGGAAACTTTTCTATGGAGGCATGTTGGCTTTTATTCAGGCTCCTACAACACATAGCTAGATGTCAGTGGTTGCTGGTTGCAGATTTGTTGTTTTGTCTCTTACTTTTGAAGTACAAAAAGGAGCCATCCACTGCAAGACGTCAGTTTGTACCTGCCCTGGGGTTGTTTCATTGAATAAGGGAAGAAACAAACTGACCCAGTGTCAAATGCAGTAGTTTCCAGGCAGGCTATGCTACATCAGAGTTGTTCTGTTTAAGTCTTTTAAGCTGCTGTTAGTAAACATACTAGATTTTCATCAGCAAAATGGCAAACTCCTTCAGATTACAAGCAAACTGAGCATCTAATTGTGATCATTTCCACCAAATATCAACTTAAGTTTCTCTGACTTTAAATGTATTACTCCACATTTGCATATATATAGTGTATAAACATTATGTTACTACAATAAAGACTGTTATGAATTCAAAAGTGACTTCTGATAAATCTGAAGATCCGTAGAGAAATCGACATCTGAATTGCAGCATTTTGGGGAATGCTGAAATTGAGCATTTTGACCAGGCAGTCGGAAACAAAAAAATCGGAATTTTTGTACATCCACCTCTCTCCAGCAATAATATTGTGCGCTAATAGCAACACACTTCGGTCTAAATGTCGTAACTGACGGAAGAACACTAAAAGTTAGCTATTTTGAACATCAGGGAGGTGTTGAAAATAGGTTTAGAGGATGCACAAATGCTCTAAGAACTATTTTTTCTTCAGAGGCAAGTCAGCAGTTCATTCAGGCTGGTACCACAGAGAGCTAGACTTTAGTGGGTGCTTGTCAATTTCCTCCTTCATCATTTGCACTTTTGCAGGTTTCCTAGCTCAAAAAGGAGCTCTCTGCAACAGGATGTCAATCCTTGCCTGCCCTAGGGACGTTTTGGTAAATTGGTGAAAGGATACATTACCGCAAAGTTGTTTTTTTTTATTTTAACTTTCCCCTTCTGTTTGTAATTGGACCATGCTGGATTCAGAAATGTTGACAGAAATTAGGATATCTCATACTTAATGTAAAGGTCTGCATTCTCAATGGATTTCACACAGAGACTGTTGTTTGTTGTTAGTGAAGCTAACTCATGCTGATATGAGATATAAGATTGTAAAATGCACGCGAAAATGTCAACTCAAAATATTTCTGTCCTCGTTTTAAATTGGTAAAACCCTCTTTTAGAGTGAGTACTCTGTCACACACACAGTATGACGTCACTTCTGCTTCTAATACAAATTATTCACAAATCCTCACATCAAGAAGGCTAAAAAAGTCTTTACAGAGAAATCGGAATCAGCTAAAATCAGTATTGGAAATCAGCTAGAAATTTCTGATTGGTGCATCTCTAAATATTCTCCAAGTTTTGTTGATATTTTACTACAAAATATCCAGTTAGTGTTTAGGACCCTACACCCAGTGATAAGCCCGGCGTAACTAAAGGATAAACACACATGTCATGTAACTGCAGTAGCTTCTCACTTTCTCCTGAGCTTCAGTTACTGCTCAGGAAAGAACTGAAACTAATGCCTGTTCCATCGCTTGCAGCTGATCTTACACTCTGGCCTCTCAGCACATATAGTTAATATCATGGATTATCAGTTCTGATGTGCTATTCTTGTAAACCAAAGACATATTTTAATGTGTGGGCTTAACAGGGCACACTTGGTTCTTGAGTGATGCAGAAGACCTCTCTTACCTGCTGACGGCTTGATGAGAGGGACGATGACAGGGGCATTCTTGTGCTCCTTCGGGGTAGTCAGAATCGAGCTTGTTGAAGAAGATGATTGTGAGGACGAAGGGACGCTGGAGGAGTCCCTCTCTCCACTCTTTATGGCCAGGACTGAGTGGCTGACTTTGGCATCCAGGCTTTTGGGTTTTGGCAATGAGTTTTCTGTAAGACAGATAGAATGATAAAAAAAATGTAACAGTAATCCATCTATGCAAGACAATACAACAACATAAAACCACAGTGTGCTATATGGGACACCATAATAACTTCTGCACAAACAACAGTCACATCTGGCTGAATGTAACTTGAGGACTTACAGCCACAGGAGATGATGTCTTGCAGTGTCTCAAGGTCTGCATTAAAACCTGCTAAACCTGTTAGTGTAATGCTGCTCTAAACAGTGACCTGTTGCCACCTGCCCCCCTTTACCTTTTAGCACAGACACATGCTGCCGCCTTTCCCTGTAGTTTCTGATCTCATTGGCCTCAGACTCTCGGAGTTCCACCTTGTCGTAGCCGTACCACCCCAGGAGCTCATTCATGGTGCTTTCTGCAAACGTCTGCCAGAAATAAAGAAAAACGGGAGTCAGAACTCCAAGTCATGTCAAGTACAGCAATAGGAAATTGTGAATGTGCATCTTAGGGTTATTACTGGAAGTTTTGATCCTATGGTAAACATAATCAGAGCTACCTAGTCTGAAAGAAAGTGAGCGATTCTTTCTCAGCCTTGGCCCTGTTTTGAGAAATGAATAGGGGCACAGTGGAGTACAGTGTGACACTTTTTCCATGATGTATTCAAGTTGTTTAAAAAAAGGTTTAACCCAACACCAGTGTGAAATCTATGAATCATCCTTTGTTTATCCCTTTTAATTGGAAAAAAAGAAGGAGACAGGAATATTGCTCTGCAAAAATTGGATGTGTGATCTCAGCTTATTTTTTATTATTGCTACCAGATGAAAAAATATTTTTTAAAAACCACAAAGGTCTCTCTCTTTGTCCACCCACCTCTCTGTGGCTTTAGAGGAACCGGATTGGAGGAGAAACCTGATCCGGAATGGACAGAAATCAGGGCGGGACACCCAACACCATGGTGAGGTCCCACGGTTCTCGGAAATGCCCCGCTTCTCTCTTCACTCCTCTTTTCTTTCTAACGTCCACAACTCCTCTCCTCTTGAAGCTTTCCCCTACCTCTCGTCTTGCCTCTGTTCATTTTTTCTTCCTCCCATCTTTTCCCCCCTGCCCTGTCCTCCCCTCCACATCCCGGCACCTTCCAGGCCTGACACTCGACACGGCACTGCCTCTCGAGTTTCACCCTCTTTTCCAGCACAGCCAGTATGCAGTGGTGTTGCAGCGCTTGTAGTACTGACTGCACATTCTTTCCTCGCTCCGACCTCTGCTCCGCAACTCAGGGCCTCCGACAGAAATGGATCTCTCCCTATTTGCTTGCTCACTTTCCTGCTCTGTCTGTTCTGGGAGAGAGTGCGTGTGGGTGGGTGAGTGAGTGGGAGCAGCCGTATCAAATATGCCTAACGATGATTAAAGTCAAGGATCCGGTATCTAGTGCCTGCGAATCTGGCTCTGACGTGGAGGGAGTGAGGTCCGAATGTGGTGCTGAAACAGATGCATTGCAAAGAAAACACTGGGACGGACCTCAGTTGAACTAGAAATCAGTTTCTCTGACTGTTTGGCCCTCCTTCCATCTGCACATATCACAGTGTCACTTTCTCTTTATTCCTGCTTTTAAAGACAGATTTTTCTTTTCCTCCTCCTCATCCACCCCCTCCACATCCCACAATGTTGTTTTTGTTTCTTTTTTGGCGTTTGGACAACATCGCTTGTAGAGTGACAACCCCTATCCCAAACCCGGAGCCAGAGAAAGAGCTGAAAGCCAAAGGGCAAAAAAGGGGCGACCAGGATCCCCCAGGCAGGCTTACATCAGGCCGGAGGGATAGTGTTTCAACTGTTTTGATTAAAATTAGTTAAGATGAAACAATACACCTCTTGTGGATATCAAACGCTGCAATCCAAACCACCTACACACAAAAACATCAGAATTTCTCTCTAAAGCAAGCCCCTTTCTCCCTCATCCTCCCCAGGAAGACGACTCATGTTGTTAGATTTCCTTGCTCCGGCTTCAAGGATCCTCAAATGTCATTTTAACAGCAGAGCAGATCTCAATAGCCGTGCCCAAAACCCCAGACAAAAAGAAAAAACCCCAGGGATTTTTTCCATGCAAGGGGGCTTTTTAATGGAGGAAGGGAATTCTGTCTGTTACTGTGAATTAACAAATGACACTGATGAGAGATCCCTAACACTTTGAGGTTTTTTTTGTTACCATGCATGCTTGTATTCTTTATAGTTGTGTGACATATCTGCAGAGTTTTCCCATTTTAAGGCTCTTCAGCTGTATTTACAGTCCTTTTTTAAGGACTGTAAATACCCTCCCCTTTCCTTCTCTTTCTCATAAGCCTCTATGGTGAGGGCGATAGGGCGCATCGCAGGGAGCGGGGAAGAAGTGACGCACATCTGGATCTCCTCTGGACATTGGAGAGCGTGCGCGTCAGGCCACAGCTGGCCTACCACGGAGTCTAGAAGCCCAAGTGCCAGCCAATTTTTTCCTTCAACTACCAATATATTTAATCAAAAAGCCGATTTTTATGTATACTTATATATATATATATATAATTATATATATATATTATATTTTTATATATATATATATATATATATATATATATATATGGTGTGGTGTGTTGTGTGTGTGTAATTGTTGTACTGTAAACATTTTTCTAAAGTTGCAGAAACAATCTTAAATCTGATGGATTTATAGGTTTATTTATTGGTTATTTAAAAAAGAGAGTAGATTATTCCAAACTGATGTGTGCGCACTTTGCGCTCTATGTGAGTAAAGAATTGTTCAAATCTATCCCTCACTCCTACCTTCATCTCCTGGTTGATCTCCCTCTTCACTGGGTGCGCTGGTTTCCTGCTGCGTTTATTTTCCGGAGGTCTGCCTTTCTCCATCTCTGGCATACTGTAGTCCCGCTCTGCCTGTATCCGACCCGGATCGGTGACTCGACTGTCAGCTTAGGGGAAGTTTTAGCGGAATCCCGCAGAGTCAGATGGGGAATTCGTCAGTCCCGGTGACAGTGGCTGTCATTCCCCGGACGTCTGAGTCTCTCGTTTAGGGCTCCGCTCCATTCGAGTCGCACTGAACATGCATGTGTAGTCCCCTCTTTGGAGGCTCCGCCGTTTAACAATCCCCTCACTCTCTCCTCTCTCCACCGCTATCAAGCTCTAACTGATGCACAACATGCGTCTTCCTGTTAAAACTTTCAAAATAGACTCCTTTTTGCAAACGACAGGTGAATGCAGAGCGCGCAAACCAAAGATTTCCAGAAGATTTCCATTTTATTTTACAAATAAAAATCTGAAAAGTGTGGTTTAATTGTATTTAGTCTCCCTGATTGATTCAGTTGCCTTCACCTCTTTTAACAGGTACAACAAGAGCACACACTCCTGTTTTAGCCTTAGCATTTTCATTTTAGAGTTCATTTTAAGATTATTTGTTTTTGTCAGTATGCCAGACATGATTTTATTTGTTCGAGTTACTTTATATATACTGTATAATTTCTGTTAGGGACTTTGGTCAGCTGTGCTGTTTGTAAAGTGCTAAAAAATAAAGTTGCCTTGGCTTGGTACCCTGAGTCAATACTGCCTGCTGCAATTACAGCTGTAAGTCTTTTACAGTATGTCTCTACTAGCTTTGCACATTTAGAGATTGTAATGTGTGCCAAATCTTTGCAAAATACCTTCATCTCAGTCAGGCTGGATGGAAAACTTCTCTGAACATCAGTTTTCAAATCCTGCCACAGGTTCCCGTTCAGATTAAGGTCTAGACTTTGACCCGTTTATTGCAATAAATGAATAAGCTTTGATCTGAATCATTCAATTGTAGCTTTAGCTTCATTCAAGATGTAATCTTGCTGGAAGGCAAACCTCTGGCCCAGTCTTCTGCAACCCCTAATTAATTTTCTTCCAGGATTTCCTTGTATTTAACTCCATCTATCCTTTCGGGTTGTGTGTTCAGGATAAAGCACAGGGTGTTAGTTTATTAATACACAAAGTGCTTGGCACATAGGCCAAAAAGTTCAATTTTGCCCTTATCTGATCAGAGCACCATCTTCCACATAATTTTTCTCTTTCCTAAAAAGCACACTGCAAAAATAACTGTACTTTAACAGTTGCTTTTTCTTGACACTCTTTTAAAAAAGCCAAACGTGTGCAGTACACAATACAAATAATTTTTCTGCAGACCTGGCACTTCAGCTATGAATTTCTGCAGCTCCTCCCGAGTTTCCATAGGAATCTTCTAAGCTGCTTATCTAAATAATGCACTCTTTACCCAGCCTGTTGGTTTAGGTTAATGCCCATGTGTTGGCAGCTTGGGATATTGTTTTATAATATTTTACTGCTTTTAACTTAGCAACAACTAAATCCCTGACCAGTCTGATATGTTCTTTTACCTTCATTATGCTGCTTCTTCACTAGTGTTCTATAACAAACTTGTGAGGCCTTTACACAACAGCTAGATTAATACTGAAATTAAATTACACACAGGTGTGTTTGTTTAATATAATCTCAATGTTTACTTTACTGTTTACTTATTAGGTGAACTTTGACGGCCAATGGCATTGGATTTATTTAGGGTTAATACAGTAAAGGGGAATAAATAAACACAGTAGGGAGGTGTCACTTTTCAGAATTTTATTTTTGAACATATTCAAAAGCCATATCTCAATGTACCTTCCACTTCACAATTATGAACTGCATTCGGTTCATCTATCATAACATTCCTCAAATAAACTGAAGTATCCGATTGTAACGTGACAAATGTAGAAAGGTTTTTTGTTGTTGGGCTACTAAGAAAACTCAAAACTCTGAGGTGTGTTTTATTATGCATTCTATTTCATAGTGCAAGAAATATCTCCAGCGCTTTATAGTTTTTTTGTTGCCAAGCAGAAGCAACAGAGCAATAATAGCAATGAACCACTTGCAGAATAGAAGGTGCTGTCTTCTTGTTAAACTGTGTAAGGCCTTCTCTGAAAATGAACACAAGGATAGCAATATTAGTGGCTTAAAAAAACAGAATTTGTAGTCCAACATGTACACAAGCCACTGATGCCATGTGAGGCAGGGCACCTCTTCATCATCACAGGCAGCTTTAAAACTGTGTGCTTTGTGCTCATGTAGCCTTAGCAATATGTTGTAACTTTCCCTGGGTTTTCAACTTAGAGAAAGTTACAAGATTTAGCATCTTGTCAGTGTTTCTGCATCTGTTTTGCACTGACACCTGCATGTAAACGCATTGATAACCTGTTCACTGATTATCATGTAGTAATCTTTCAAACTGTAATGCCTATAAGGAGTTTTCTCTTGTCATGTTAACTTCAAAGCTTACGTTTTGCATGTTGCAAAGATTTGTGCTCCATATGTTTAATGTGTGTGTGTATGTTTTTCACTAAGATACCTAGCCCATCCTGCGCTTTTATTATGAAAGGCGGCTCATTTGACTGCCGGCTCCATCAGTGCAGAGCCCTCTGATTTTATGTAACCCAACACCTGGCGCCCACCCCTCCCAAATCACAACAGATACATTTCATAAGGAATGCAAAGACTGTGTTTTATCTGAGGGTACACAGTGCAAACACTGCTGGTCTGTACGCTCTTGTCTTAAAATAAAGAGATGAAAAGGGGCCTGCGAGTTAAATGATATCCATGGCACAGGGTTCGGAGCTTTCTCAAATGGCATTTGTTTGATCAGGGCCCTGTGTGTGGAGCCAGTGTGTACACACTAGACTAAAAACACCTGAAAGGCCCACAACTGGCTCAAGTCATGCTGCCTTGCTTGAGGACACATGCCTGAGGGCAGGGTTAACAGCCAGCAAGGTGTGTTCCCCTGCCTCTGTGACCAAACTGAGGCTTTGAGCATAAACATTTGTTGCATGGTTGTTCTTAAAGCAAGGCCAAGGAATGTATTACTGTTTCATGTTCAAACATTGCAGATGACACTCTGGGGACATTGCAATGGGTTAGAACATGTTCATCTGTTAAATCAAAAGTCCTCATCTTGCAAGGCTTCCATCAGATCACCAAAACTCATGCACAGAGACAGACAGGTAAACAATCACAGGACAGCAGGCCTTTTTTTCTCCCTCCCTCTCTCCTGCCGCTCTCTGTCTGCTCTGCTTGGAGAAGTCCAGAGACCATGCTCGTGTAAACAGAAACCCGATCCACTCCACAGGGCTTGGGTTTCGCCCCCTCGTAGACCCATTGGTGATACCTGATCCAACCCGGCTTTGGGAACAGGGCTTATCTGATGCCTCACAAAAGGCCCTTCTCTCCATGCTCTCCATAACAGCGCACATCTGGTGCCTCTGCAGGGAGCGCTGTCCCGTCAGCTTCCTCTGGGGCTCAAGGCTGAGAAGAAAGACGTCTCACTGTTTCTTCAGCAATCTACTGGGGTAGCACAAATGACAGGGGACAGGAGACAGTTGTCAGGTCTTAAGTTACAATTTTCAACATCTGGGGCAAATTATGAAACTCAGCCGCTTTGTGTGTGATTGCATGCTTTTACTGTAAAAAGCGCGTGATTACAGCAAACATGCCCTGCAGTTTAAAAGATGGAAATGTGGCCATCTCTTTTAGGATTAATCAAGGAATAGTCTGTGTGGTTTATATTGGTATAATGTCACCAACAGAGGGCGATGTTTACTCATAATTAGTGAACAGACCTTTTAATCTGATGTTTTTCCTGCATAAATTTACAGTAACTTGAGAAAGTATTCATACCCTTCAACTGTTTCAAATTTTTCCTTTTATAACCACAAACATCAATGTATTTTATTCTAAATGTATTTGTCATACCAACACAAGTGCTCTAATGTAAAGTGGAAAAATTTCAACCAGTTGCACCTAGTTACTAAACATAGTCCACCGCTATGTAATTTAACCTCTGTATAAATACAGCTGTTCTGTGGGGGCAAGCTGCATCTTAAACACCAAGGAGCACAGCAGACAGGCCATTTTGAAAAGGTTTAAAGCAAGAATGAGTTATAAAAACAATGTCAGTAGCTTTGATCATCTCACAGAACACTGTTCAGTCTGTCATCTGAAAACAGAAAAGGCTATCCACCTAAACTGACAAACTGGGGAAGGAGAGCATTACTCAGAGATGGAAACAAGAGGCCCTTGGTAACCCTGGAGGAGCTACAGAAATCCACAGCTGAGGTTGGAGAATTTTGTGACCAGATAACTATTAGTCATGCTCTCCACAAAACTTGGGGAACAGGGGCAAGAAGAAAGCCGTTATTGATAGAAAGCCATTAAGAAGTCTCATTTGCAGTTTGCCACAAGCTTTGCAGGGGACAAAGCAAACATGTAGAGGAAGGTGCTCTAGACAGATTAGACAAAAACTTAAGGGTCAATCCTGCAGGGCAATCCTGCAAGAAAACCAGTTAGAGGCTGAAAAGGCCCTAAAGCAGAGAGGGAGGTTTACCTTACAGCAATACAGTGACCCTAATCATTAACCCAGAACCAAAATGGGATTTTTTTAGATCATCTTTCAAAACATATTGTTGTGTTGAAATGCCCCAGTCAAAGTCCAGAAATCCAGACAAGACCTGAAAACTGTTGTTCAGAGATGCTCTCCATTCCATCCGACTGATGTTGAGCTATTTTCTGTTAAAATTCAATTCAAAAATACTTTATTAATCATAAAAGGGAAATTAAATGTTGTTGTAGCTCATTTAATAAAGGTTTCTTCAAAGGGCCGTTGTAGAAGAATGGGCAACACTTTCAGTGTCTAGATGTGCAAATCTGGTAGAGACATACTCCAAAAGACATGAGGCTGTCATTGTAGCAAAGTTATGTTCTTCAATATTTTGACTCAGGAAGGCAGAATACAAATGCACAACACACTTTTTGTTTGTGAAAAAGAGGGAGAATCCTTTTGCTTTTACTATACAATTATATGCTATTTTGTGGTGGTCTGTCGCATAAAATCCCAATAAAATACTTACACTACACTAACTAAAGTTAGTGGTGTTAACATGACAAAATGTAAAAAGCTTGAAGGGACGCAAATACTTTACTAGTATTTACTTCTTCTCCACTATGTTCAAGAGGAATATATACAATTTGTCACCACTAAGTTTGGGCCTATTTCACTGTGGATTTATGATGAAGGTTTTGGTCAATAGGCAAATATTTCAGCTTTTTATTTTTTACATCTATTAATAACTATTTTCTAGTTTGAACCACATCTCAGATTGGAGAAGAATACCTTCTACAATACTTTCCTTGGCGGTATGGTGTATTTACTGTAGTTAACGTTTTTTAAGGAGAAAAGTTTTAATCTTATCTGCCTTTAATTGTTTCTAATGCATTTATAATGCTGCCCATTCTGCCACATCTGCGCATTATGGACTGACTTTGTTAAATAGAGTTTATAACGCAGTTAATTAATCATATTTACCCTAGAAATTACTGATACTAAAAGGATTGCTCGAGGCAACCAAAGTACCACCAGGGGTTCTTATTCCACAGTTTGTGAATCCTGTTCTTAGATATTATTGTATACCTGTGGCAAAGACGAATAAATTGTTTAGTTATTGCATACAAAATATATTTTGAGTCATGGAAAAACAAAACAAAACAAAAAATAATAATTTTCAGCACCTCAGGATTGCAACGCTAGGAGTCAGTGTTGTTGCATTTTGCATCATCTGGGAGAAATCAACAGGTAACAACTCTTAACAATTCTTAAGCCGTTTAGTTTGGTTAAATAGCTTCCTTACTCACTAAAGTTACATAATGCAGAAATTTGTCTATCAGAGGATGTAGTCGGCATGTTAACATCTCAGTGATCATGAAAACCTAGACTTCAGCCTCCTGATGGCACCAGAATCAATCACCATGGCAACACAAAAGCAGGATGCATTTGAGGCTGGGATGGGTTCGATACAGTAAATTTAATGAGAAAGGTAAACTGCTTTCAAAGTGCAGGTAGTCGAAAAAGGCTCCCTTTACGAGCGCAACCGAGCATGCGTGCTGGGACCAATTTGTTGAAATGGATCAAAACAGTCCAGCTTTCTTAGCCATTTGAATTCCCGTGATCAAAATGGCTGTCATTATATATGTTTTTTTTACAAGTTAATGATAAAAAGCATGTAGTATTTCAACAAGCTTCCGGACTTTGGGCTCCTCCTACACTACAGACCGGTTGATATAAAAGGTTTCGGCTGACGCTGCGCTCACATTACAGAGAAGCAGCGCCTGTTGGGAGTCCTTATCCATTTGGCCAAACCACTTCAGGAAAGATAATTTATAAAAAAAATGTCCAAAATGACGATCGCTCACCTGGGGATGGTTGTGCTGGCAATATGCTTATCAACCCAGGTAAGATGACATTCACATATATATATATATATATATATATATATATATATATAATATATATATATATATATATACACATATGTATATATGTACTTTTTTGCTCCACATTTGATATTAATCGTGAGTGGAAAGTATTTACCACATATGGTATGGAGGTTATTTGTTCTGGGAAAATTGGGTGCAATTGATTTTTATTATCTTTATGAACAGGAATTAACTTGGTGTGAAAAGTTGCATTATAGCAAATTAGAAATTAAGGTTGATGATTTTGTTCTCTTGTCAGTAACTTTAAAGGTGACGTTTGTGAGAATTTCTGCAGTATAATGTATTTTCTTACGTTTATTTTAAATTTGGTGGTTGTATCACACTTGATTAATGATTTAGGTACTGCCTGTCTGTCTAGCTGTGGAAAGGTGGAGGAAGAATCTAAAGTTTCTTTTTGGTACAATTTGCCAAATGTGGGTGTCAGATTTCGAAACATTAGTCTCCTGTCTTTTAACCAATCTGCAAGTCATTATCATGTCGCTACAGAGTATATTAGAACTGTTGAACTTGTCTTTTCTGCCTCCTTCAACAGGTGGTCTCCGAGGGCAGTGTGAACACCACAACATCCAGCAACTCCACCTATAACCACACCACCATGCCCACAGAGACCTTCAGTGGTTCAGCCAACTCCACCACCCACACAGGAGCGGCTGTCTCGCTGAACGCAGGCAGCCTCTCTGTTCTGACCCCAGTCATCATGGCAGCCTTTCTCCTGCAGCAATACTGCTAGACGGCCTTTCTCCTCTCTTCTCTGCTTCAATGCTCTACCTTGCCTCCCATTGTCCCTACCCAATCCAGCCTCTCCTTCTCTCTAACAGAGACCACAAGACTCACACGGATGCACTCAACACACCTCCTTCTCAAGTAATGCTAAAATATCGTCACTCACAACAACTGTTAAGAAAAGGAGTTTAGGACCCCCACTTGGGTTCAGGCCCTTTGCACAGATTCAGAAAATAATTTTAGTGCATCCAGGCCCCCTAATGGTTTGCGTTTCCACAGTCATGCCATGACATGCATTGAAGATGTTCGGGGCTGCAGTTGTCATGTCACAAGTTTTGATTCAAATGTGGACCACTTGAGTGTACAGATTCCTTTTTTTTGCCACTTTGAATCTACCTGGCAATCAATACATCAGAATGGTGTTTATTTAATTAAAGTGAAGTTTGGTGCATTTAGCTGGGTTTTCTCAAACTTTGCCTCTCTGGTCTGTCAATGTATGTAGCAAATATGTTGCCACACGATTTGTGTTAGTTTTGCCCTGTGATTTTTAAAGAGTTCTGGTCTTTTCACGATGAGGGTGTGGCACCTTTTCTTCCTGCATCAATGCATCTAGGCCCAGAAAATGACTGTATGTATCACAATATGGGAAGGGTGATGTTAGATTTTTATTTCCCCCTTATAGTTTATATTTTGTATAAATTAAAATGCACATGTTTATGAGCTTATGGAAAAAACGACAGTCTACAATAAATGATCAAAACAGACAATTGGAATTGCTTTTTATTTTGTAAAAAAATTAATTTCATTGACTTCTTTTCCCTCTTTGCCAAATTTGCGCAGGTTTTTGGTTTTTGTTCTGTATGGACTAAGAGGGTGTGGTGAAATATTCATCAAGCTGCTCATCAGCCTAGACAGGCAGCTGCTACGCTGCAGGCCAGAGAGGGACTTCTGATTCTCCCTCTACAGTTATCCTTTGGAAAGCAGCCAGAGAAGCACTAACTGCCTGGATTTTCAGCCTTGTCATTCCTGATTGTGCAGCAATTAAGAATCAGACACCTCTTTACTAGTGCAGAAGGGAAAAATTACT